>PVIR01004652.1:23153-77526 GCA_004026965.1 Petromus typicus
AAAAAAAAAAAAAAAAAAAAAAAGAAAAAGTTGGCATTTAGTGGGGGGTCCGTAGGATCCTGGAGGGTCTCTTAGACGAGAATGTTTCTCAGTCTCTCTTCCTGATTTGAGATATGACTAGTCAGTCCAGAGGCCACAACCATCCTGGATGGAAACTCCTGCACTTATAAGTTCACTGCTTCGGGCATTTTATTGTAATAATCCACCAGTAGTCCTCTGTATTGGAACATTTGCCTCTGGCACATGAGCATATTCTTATGGCACCAGGAACACTGTGGGTCTAACAGTGTGTCCATATGGAATCTGTGATACAGACCTCAGCCCTTGGGTTTCTCTGAACTTCAACTCTTTAGAACAACCAAAAAACAAAACAAAAGAAAGCAAAACGAAACACAACACACTTGGATCTTCAATATGAAGAATGATCCACTGGGGGGAGGGCAGGATGTGGCACCTGTACTACTCTTGGTCTCCTCTCATCCTCATTGTTAACCCAGGATGTTTTACTGCATAATTTGGCACTGGGGAAGTAAGTTGAAAGTAGGAGTAAAAGGTGGAAGGTCAGATCTTCAACTCCTCTTTCTCTTCTCCCTTTTCTTCCTCTCTTTTTCCTCCTCCATCCTTTTCTCCACCTCCTCCTCCACTTTTTTTGGGTGTGGTACTGGTGATCGAACCCAGGATCTTTGCATCAAAGGGCTACATTGGCCCTTTTACATTGTTCCATGTCACTAAATTGCCCGAGTTGGGATCAAACTTGCAAACTTCCTGCCTTGAGAAGCCAGAGTTTTGGGATCACAGGTGTGCATCACTGTATCTGGTTCAACCTGTATCTTTTATTTGGTGGGTGGGTCATGGCCTTAACAGAGTCTTTGATGAGAATAGCACAGAACTGGAAACAGACAGCAGGAATCACCAGCCTCATTGATAAAAGGCCCCAACACAGTACAGTTTCTTTTTACAGGGAATATGCACATACATACTTCTTCACATTGAAGAGAAAAGGTAAATATTTATATTACTCATCCTACTGCCTCTTAAGAACATTTTAATTTTTTCATAAGACAGAATATGACAACATCCATAGTGGTAATTTAGTTCCTTAAACTTGCTTTCATCTTTGAACAGCTCTGGGCCATTTTGGATTGGCCAGTTGGCTGCCCTAATCTTACACCCACGTAACCCGAACCATGAAAGGATTACATGCCTGGGTGGTTTCTCTCAGCAGAACTGGCCCTACCAGTCAAGTTCTCTGAGGCTGCAGGGACAATGAACCCAAAGACCACAAACTGTAACATGAAAATTGTTCTTATATATTCAGGAAAGTGTGATGTAGAAGGGTAATTCGGCATCTCTTTCTCAATTTGCATTATATAAGTCCTGAAGTCTGTGATGTATTTTAGACTATGATGTATTTATTTTTTAAATTGAAATCTTTATTGGTACGTTACATATACACATCATGATTGCACTCCACAATGGGGAATTGTACCGGTATAAGACACAACTTAGTTCTCATTTTTTCCCATAGCCCTACCCACCCTTCCACCCCCCTATATACATAAAATTTGTTTCCTTTCTTTTTTGTTATAATTTCATTATTTTTCCCCCTTCACACTATTTCACTTTGAGTATTTTCTATTTCACAATAAAGACTGTGATGTATTTTGTATATCTCAGGATCCCTCAGTATACGAACTTCTACTCAAGTGCATAGGAAAAAGTTTTTGGGGTCTCACCTTACACCTAAGCTTTCCGAGTGAAATGATCACATCAGATGATTTTGCTGTCAAACACTTTTCTTGGCTACTTGATGCCAACCACCCACCTATCAAATGGCAGATCTCTGCCAAACCTAGTGACATTGGCCAGGACGCTGGTTCTCCTCCAATTCCAGTTAAGTGTTCCGAGTAAACATGGCCATGGATTTTACCTCCCAAAGCAGATGCCTGTGAAAGTCAGAACTACTGATACGGAACAAAGGGCTTAGGATCATGTTGTCTCAGAGAGGGGCTCTTGCCTATGCATTATTCCTCCTATCCCTCTTGACAACACCTCCATCCACATGAGTCCAGCGACCCTTGAAAATCACCTATGCCTCTTTTTCCAGATGGGATTTCTCTTGTTGAGAGGTGTATGCCGGCTGTAGATTCTGCAAAGAAGTTTATCAAAGGACTTACCCGCTACAGCACTTCTCTGAAGTTCATCAGAGCAGGCTTTGGATGGCCTTGAGATTCTGCAGATGAAAGGAATGACAGAAGTGCAAATTATTGGCACTGGAATGGGGACGAAGAATGTTGAAAACTCAGGCACAGTTTGAGTGAAGCTAAATCTAAGAACAAAGGAGAGGAAATTAAATTCACAACTGTTTCTTAAAAGGTTCAGTTCTGATTTTGATTTTGAAATAAAATGTCTTAGAGGAGAAGTTGCTTCCAACTCTGCCACCCTTTCATATTATCTTTCGTCTATTATTGATCTGAGGAGCTGGAGAGGTCAGAAGTAATAAAGTCATCACAGGAATTTCCATTTAAAAATAATAGCTTGTTTATACAAAATGATGGTAGTTGTGCACATCTGTCACAAACTGTGTAAGTCAGTGAAAACAAAGAGTAAAACAGAATAACTTGTAGAAAAATACCCAAGGCACCACAAACTTAACATTCTCATTCCATTATTACTTCTTTGCCATATTACTTTCTTCTTGGTAAAGATTTAAGGTTTCATTTCAGCTTGAAAATATAAACTGTGTAGGCATTGACTAGGGGTAATAATATCACAGTGGAATTATTTTAAGAACTCATGGAAGGTTCTCCATTTTTGGCTTTTCAGGGGAATTCAAGGAGGAGCATCGTTGTTCAAGTTGACAGTTTTGTATATCTGTAGCCACATTTCAGATTACAAGATAGGTGTGCAGGGTTGTTACAGTTCATTCTCTCATTTGTTGAAAAATGAAGACTATTTGCCTAGAATAAGGAAGGTACTAACAAATTTTAACATTAATCTTTTCTTTTTCTACCAGGGATCAAACTCAGGACCTTGCATGGCCAGGCAAGGCCGGTATCACTGAGCTACATCCCAGGCCCGCCAGTTAGTCTTAACAAGGGGAAGAAAGGTCGAGTTTGTCACAGTGATCACAGCATAAGGTTGTAAGGCTGAAAACCACCTTACCACCTCTGTTTTCTCAATAAGAATGGTGATAATACTACTTGCCCTGAGTCTTTCAAAGATGCCAAGAAATTTAATAATGTAATAGACGTGGCAGATCTCTACAAAATCATGGACCCGAGCCCTACACTTTAGTGATGAGGTAATTGAGACTCCAGTAGGAGAAAATATTTGGTCAAAACCCACAGCTGGTGGTAAGCTGGCCAAGAGCGCAGATCAGACTTCCTGACCTGCGGGCCCTGAGCCTCACTGTCCTTCCCCGGCTCATCTCTTGGCTTCTCCTTCCATTTTTTGGAGCCCTCCTGGAGGAGTCTGTCCTGCATGTCACCTCTGGAGTGGGAAGAGGATTCCCCTGCCCACCTTTAACTTGACCCCACAGCTTCAGATCTCTCAGCCTCTGCTTTCTTAGTGTGTCTCCTGCTGGGGACCTTTTTCTTCAAAGCCTAACATTGTCCTTATTTTTACTTTTATTCATTTGACTTTATTTTTTGCTTCTAGAGATTGAGCACAGGCTCTTGTCCCTGAGCTACCCCTCCAGCCCATTTTTAGTTTTGACATGGGGCTTTGCTAAATTGCTAAATTGTCCAAGCTGGGTTTGAACTTGAGATCCTCCTGCCTCAGCCTCCCAGAGTGCTGGGATGAGCCACCATGCCTGACCTTTGTTTTCTTTTAAATCAAACACATCCAGGTTTGATGCAAAGTAAGGCTGCTGAATGCCAGCTACAAGACTTGTTTCCTCACCACACTTAATTCTTGTGTTGTCATAGATCTTGGAATTTAAACATCACCTCAGTGGAACAAATGCTAGAGTTATCAGCAGAACGATCAAGGCCAGAGAGAGGCCACTGTGCCAGGTAAGAGATGCCCTCAGTGCCGTCGATTGGGACCCTGGCCAAACCCAACTGGGAGAGGTGGGGGGCAGGGTGATGGCGCCGCAGCCTGGGGCTCGGGCGCCAGCTTTCTCCTCTTCGCAGGGAGCAGTCAAAGCACAAGATGGGAAGTGCTGCTCTTTTGAGTGTACGAAAGGACGTACATTTTAATTAAAATGATTTGTTGAAAATGAATTTTCATTTCTCATTTGAGAGAGAGGAAATATGGCCAAGTTTCACAATTTTTTTAAGAAAATGAAGCAGAAAGAGCCTGGGGTACTGACATTATAGGAAAAAAGTCAATAAGCAACAGCAAGCAGAACCAGATAAATGGATGATCGTATTGGGCAGAATACAACAGAGTTTCAAACCTAGAATCTCTAAGAACACACACACATCTTTACGAGCTTTTACTCAATCAATAGCAGATATTTGTTAAATACCTATGTGAAAAGCATTGCAATAGTATTTTCATTTTTTCCACCATGTGAATTCCAGAAGTCAAGTGACCTTACCAGGAGAGCCGTGTGGGACTGGCAAAGCTAGGGAAGAAAGAAGGTGGTCATATGTCCCATACATGCTCTGCAGTTCCCCAAGGCCAGATCGCCCAACTGCTTGCTACTTTAAGAAGGGCAGGGGCCAAGGATTTAGCTCAGTGGTTCCGGCACCTGTCTTGCAAGCGCAAGGACCTGGGTTCGATCCTCGATCCTCATTAACCACATACAATACTGGGTGTGGAGACTCAGGCCCAGCAGCGATCAGTACCACATACCACAGTGCCGGGCGTGGTAGCTCACTCCTGTAATCCCAGCACTTGAGAGGCAGAGGCAGGAGGATTGCTGTGATGTCAGATGGAGGCTGAGCTCAGGGCCAGCCTGAACCACAAAGCGAGACCCTGTCTTAAAAAACCAAAAAAAAAACCAAAAAAAAAAAAAAAAAATGAAGGGCAGCAGCTGGGACTCTGCTGTGAATAGCTCATACATCAGGGTCCCAACACTGAATCCTTCTTGTCACATCTTCTACGTAACCTTGTTTTGCAGATGTCTCAGGTCACCTTTTCTTCCAGAAGCACAGAAGATGGCAGAGACCACTTGTGCTGAGGTCTTCTCACTTGTGAATTTTCTTCTCCTGAGCCCTTCTCACTTGTGAGTTGGCTCTCAGAAGGACTTTCTGTGGTCAGACAGGCTCACAGCTGCCAACAGTCTAAGAAAAATGATGGTTCCAATCTTGGGCCATTTACATCAACTCTATGAAATAATGGAACTGACCTACCTCTCAAAAATTCCCAGAGCCCCCACAACCTTTTTCTGTAACCTCAGAATCCCAATCATGCACTGTAAAGGCTCCCAACTTCCCCATGGTGCTTCTTGCCCATCCCACCTGCATTGGCTCCTTCCTGATTAAATTTGAGTCTTTATCTGATTCACTAGCTGCTGCCTTCAGACCACTGGTTTTTCTGTTACCAAGAAGAGTTCAGTGACTACTTTCCTCTAAATGTTCCTCTCCATCATGCAATAGGAAGGAACTGGGCAAATGCTCTTTGTGCACCATTGGGATGAGTGTACGTGCACACACATGTTTTCTGCAGTGTGGCCTTTGCTAGTAGGTTCAGCTGCCAAGAACTTAGAATATTCAAGTCATTCAACACTGATCATTGAAAACAATGAGTCCCTGCTTCAGACTCCTCTCAACAGCAAACACGATGACCACCGGGCATTCATTTGCAAGTGGGGACTTGAACTGTTGCCGTAGCAATTCTTTCAAAAGTCTGCAAAACACATTCTTTCAAAACTGTCCCAAATGCCCTTTATGACTTATTTTGTTTATCACTTGATGAGGACTGGAAAATTTCTGTTGCCTGGGTGCTGCCTCCCTTATTAAAAAAAAATAAATCAATAGCAATTCTGTTGGCTTTGACTTGATGCTGTTCCCCCTGGAGAGGCATCAGCAGATAAGGGATGGAATCTCATACTGAAATGCCTTTACCCATAAACTTCATATGTACTACTTCTGAGAATGAGATTTAATCACCATATATCACATCCCAAATAAGAACTACATCCCTTTTAGGATGTCTTGAACTAGGTTTTGTCCTTAGAAAGTACTCAATAAACAGTTATTCAAAGAATCACTGAGAATTTAGCTCGAGACAGCAAAGTGGTTATCAGTGCAGCAGATCTTAATGGGAACCTGGACTTCTTTGATTTTCTGACTTAAAGGCTTTAAAGTTTCATCTTTTCTTAAGTTGCTTATCTTTTATGCTGAATATACATCTGTCATTTAAAAAGATACTAAGCATATTCAAGTAATCATCTTACTTGACTTGATAAGAAGAGAGTTATGTTTATGGAAATGTTTTTACCACTAGGAAAGGAAAGGGGAGACTCTGATATTGGTCTGACTCCCTGAGGGTCAATGAAATAGATTACTGTGCCACTGACTTCTCCTATCTCTGCAGCAAGAACACTCTGCATTAGCACCATGCATACTTTCTTTCTAAGTGCCAACAACTGATTTTCAAAGCTAGTTTTAAATAGCATTTAACAGTAACCGTCATTGTATTTCAGGAAGAAAAGCTTTGATGTTATTTTCCTTCAAACTAGTTTAAATTGAGTGGATCTACTCCTTGCATACAAGAGAAGTCCATGTGTCAATAAGAGTAATCTGTGTCAGTGGCATTGGGACATTGATGAGGTACCAAACAAGAATCCATGAAAATGTATGTCATTGAACCAGGAGGACAAGGTCATCTGGTCTTATTCTCACAAGTGTCTCTTACATACTGTACATTATTGGCTTCTGCACCCTTCACTTGAAGAACAGGATGGTTTCCAAGAAGTGTTTGGCTTCTAGCTATAGAGGAAGAAGAATGAAAATACTGAGGCTGGTTTGGTTAGGGTCACTTGATAACACCAAGTGGTTGCTGCAAGAGTGATGCAGATCCTCCAAGTACAAAGGAGGCTCAGAGTAGCCCTTCAGTCCCTCTGTGACCTTCTGTCACACACAGGCTGGGTTGGCAATCTCCAAGACACTTTGTTCTTTGTGTCAGCCACACCAGACCTCTGCATAATGCAGTGCCTTTATCTTGTATCTCTCAGGATGACAGAGATATTCAGTGGGACCAAGGGGATGCTTCCCTCCACTCCATGCACCTAAAAATTTGGTTTATTTGAATATTCACCAACTCGCACTCCCACACCACTGATTCTGCTGACCCACACAGGGTAGAGTGTCCTGTCCAGGACCATGATCTTAGCACATGGTACAGTGCTGATTGCAGAACTGCATTTGACAAACAGTCTTTAACTAGAGGAATTGCATGAGCTGTTGAGTTAAGGGTGAAGATGCTGAAGTATCTTGTTTCCACAACTGCTGATGTTCTGGCATAGCTGTCGGGCCTTTTAGCTCTAAGTTCAGTCCTTGGACAGCTGGTCAAGGCTGTAATATTCACCTAGCCTTGTGCTTAACTTTTGACCCCTCTTTGTCTGTTGCTGCCTGGAACTTCTTTAAGATTTGCAGATATCTGTGCTGTGAGGACTTCCCAGTTCTTGCTGGTGAAGTTCATGTTCCTTGGCTAATGCAGAGTTTTACTCTGGCTTGGGAGGATGTCTATGCCTAATGTGAGAACACGTTTACATGGTGGCTCATGCTTTCCTTTTACCTTTTAAGTGTTATTATTTTAACTGATATAATAATCTTGCATATTTCTGAATCACAGTACAACACACACACATATATACCAGTTAAATGACAAAAGTCAGATTATTTAATATATCTATCACATCAAATATTTCCTACTTCTTTGTGGTGAATACATTAAGAATCCTTTTCTTGAGCTGTTTTGAAACACACAGTAGTAAAATATTGTCCAGTAGAGTCACCCTACTGTGTGATAGCTTTGTCTGTCTTTCCCATTCTTTCCTTCCTCCCCCCCCTCACTGCAACACTATTCACAGCCCCCAATACACAGACCCATCCTGAATGACCATTTGTGGATGAAGGGAGGAGGAAAATGAAGTCTGTAAATGACGGAAGAGTTTTCAACCTCCAAAGGAAAGAAATCCAATCATTTGTGGCAACACAGATGAAACTCAAGGGCATTATGTTCAGAGTGATAATCTTGGCACGAAAGACAAACACCACATGATCTTACTCATTTGTGGAATCTTTTCACCTTAACGTTACACAGGAGACTGTGAGTTTACTAATCTGTGACTTTGCTATAATTAGTTGATTTCTCTCTCTTCTGTCATATTAGTGGTTAATAGGAGGTATTTGCTCATTTGCACCACTCAAGCCAAACTAAATACTCATTTTTCAGTGTGAATGTGAAGTTTTACTCTTAGTTCCAATCCTAGAGAAGGAAAAAAGTCAGCATATGTCTAAGGTATTTTTCAAAACTTATATGAGAAATACAACGGAGAACCCATCTGGTGGTTAAACCAGAGAATAGAGCTGAGAATCATTCCACACATCTGGACACCCATGGCAGCCAGTCACCTGTGGCAGCTCCGTTAGCAGCTCTGTCGCGGGGTTCACCACAGAGATGACGGAGCACTGAGCCATTTTCAGGCTGGCAGGCTAGAACATCTCTGCCCTCCCAGAGACTGCCCTGGAGATATGCCCTTCTATGCTTCAACACATCGGGCTCAGTCCCTCTTATCACTGGGAACACAGTGCCTTCATCAGTGTGTGGCCCCCATCAGACACCAAGGGGATATTTGCTGAATCAGTGAGCTAGGGGCAGACCTGCTCAATCTGCTGGACACATCTTTCCCTCTTTTAGAGAGAATTGTAGATTCCCTTCTATTTTTTTCTTTAAGTTGAGTTTATTGATACACTTTAGGTATACATTATGATCACATTCATCGCTGAGAATTTGTGCCTGCACATGATATATCTTGATTCTTATTTTTGCCCATTCCCTGCCCTCCCTTCAGCCTCTCCATTCTCCATAAAAATAAGCTTTATTTCCATTTTTTCCTTTGTATCTTTAATTTTCCCCTTTGAACATGTTCTTCCCATGTCATAATAGATGTTATATATTTTGAACCTCATTTACACTTCCAGATTCTCACACTAGAGAAACCATATGATATTTACACATGTATATGATAATTATTTCACATATGAGTATGACCTCAAGGTACATCCTCCAGCAATATGTCTCAAGTTTATCCTTCTTTAGGGCTGTATAGCACTCCATTTTATTTAAAATACCCATGTCTTCTTTTCTAGTCACCATTTGATGGACTTTTTCCAAGATTTACTTATTACAAACTGGGCTACTATAAAAATAGGTGTGTCACTGTAGTATGATGCTTTTAATTCTTTTGAGAAATAACTAGCAGGGAAATATGAGGGTCAAATGGAACTTCTAGCCCTAGTTATTTGAGGAATCTCCACAGTGGTTGCACCAGTCTACATCCCCACCAACAATGGAGAAGAGTTCCTTTCTCCCTACAGCCTTGCCAGGATTGTTTTTGTTGGTTGATTTCTTGATAGTAGCCATTAATTCTGGAGTGAGATGAAATCTCAGTGTTATTTTCATCAGTATCTCTCTAACGAAGAGTGATGCTCAACATTTTTTCATATGTTTATTTGTTCTTTCTACTTCTTCATCTGAAAAATGTCTATTCCAACAAAATTGCTCTGGATTTGGTGGGAGGAAAACTTGCCAGCCCAGCAGGGTTTTTTTCAACCATGTACATAAGAGAAGAAAACCTACTTGAAGTGCTATAAGAAAATCCAATTGTTTTTAATTGAGTTCAGTTAAATTGTTTGTTTGAAAATTGGAGAATGCTTCCTCCTCACTTAGCAGTCACCTCCAGCACTTCTCAAAAACCCCCTGGATTGACAGAAACAATCTTAAAGGAACACACATGGAAATTAAATAACTGAACACCATCACATCAAACTGATTTAAAGAAAACTTGTGCAGGATTCCTTCTCCTGCAGGGCTCATCCACTATTCTAATTGGTGACAATGTGGGATTCGGCAAATATCAAGTAGCTGTGTGTGTCACACACTTCATTTCCCCACAGCGACCTTGAGTTAAACCTTCACCTTTCACTCTACAGCTAATTAAATTCAGCAACAGTTTGGGGAAGCATTCTTTCCTAAAATATTTAGTGAGGGTCTTACATTCCTTCCTCCTTGTCCCACCTGCTCCACCTACCTCCCCACAGTACAACTGCCGCAGTGTCACAATATTTTGTCAAAAACTACCACACTGCCATGGCAACCTCATAAACCCACCCTTCACCCACTTCTTCAAGGACTCTGTTACACTCCAGCTGTACAAGATGGCCATAGGCTGTACGAGTGGGTGGTCTTGTGCGTGGTAGTTAACCTTATTTCCTTTCCTTCCTTCACCACTCCCACTCAGAAGCCAGTCATTTTAAAATTGTGAGTAGTAATTTGACATTTATTTAGCTATCAAAGACGAACTTTGACTTTAGCTCAAGTTGACTTTTCTTTCTATGATCCTGGCTACACTTGTCACCTGCCCCCCTTCCCATTTGAGGGAGCTTGTCTGGAGTCAGGAGCTCATTATTCTCCTCCCACTTTTCTTCCTGCCTGGAAAGCTCCATTTAATCCAAGACCTTTAGGATGCAGCAAGAGTTCCAGGAAGCATGTGAAGGCTGTCCCAGGAAAGGGGATAGGAACAGGAAAGTCAACTTCTTCCAGAACAGGTAATCTCCATCTTTTCTGGATCCCATTTCACTTGTTATAGAAACTGTTGTATTATTTTTTGCAAAGAAAAGCTGCCTGAGATATCCAGGTTTGCACTGTTCCCAGTGGTCGAGAGCTTTCTCTTTGTGCTGATGAGGGCCTGTCCATTTATTTATATCACATTTATCCCTATCCTAGACTTAGGATATGGTGGATGACTGTCCATTACTTAAATGAAGGGATATTTTTAAGTTTCTTAGCTTTGTGACTTTTATTGTTTTAAAATAAAGTTAAACATGTTAGGCAAAAGAGAAAAGGACCTCTAAGGAATAATCAACCAATATCTACTAGAATTTTACTGAGTTAGAGACTTTCACAGGGTATAACTATTTAAGTATGGCTATGTTCATTTGCATGACATTTGATAAATTAATGCCCTGGAGCAAACTTTGGGTGGAGGTATTGACACAATTATCATTTAGGCTTGGGCCAGGGATATAACTCAGTGGTTTCGGGCCCTGTCTTGCAAGCACAAGGACCCAGGTTGATCCCTGGTAACCACATAACAATACTGGGTATGGAGACTCACCCCAGCAGCAAACAGCACCACATTCCACAGTGCCGGGCGTGGTGGCTCACACTTGTAATCCCAGCACTTGGGAGGCAGAGGCAGGAGGATTGCTGTGATGTGAGTTGGAGGCTGAGCTCAGGGCCAGCCTGAATCATAAAGCGAGACCCTGTCTCAAAACAAACAAACAAACAAACAAACAAACAAACCACAATTATCATTTAGGCTAATTTATCTTAGGCCACCATGAAATTCATGTAATAAAATAGTTTTCAGTGAAAAATGCTTGAGTGACTAATATTGCACATCTAAGGTAAAAGGGGAGTTAAGTTTAGATTGGGCAGAGTCTGTTCTGAGGTTGGTGCCCCTGAGTATGTGCCCTCAATGCCCAGGGAGAGATTCTGATTGCAATGACTTGGACTGGCTTCTCTGGGACCTTCCTGTCTTCCGTTGCTCTTCCCTTGTTTAAGCATAATGATTGACACCTAGTCTAGACAATACTCAAAGCACGTGTTCTTTGTGAATGATTACATTCATTCATTTCTAGTTAGTAATCATTAGTGATGTATCATCTCAGGGATTATATAATTACCTCTAAAATCTCAAGACTCAGAAAGTCTTGCAACTGTTCACTATAGCCTTGAAAAAGACAACTCAGCTCAACTTAAAAAGCTCCCTGTCCCCACCGGCGGTGTGAAACAGCTGCTCCCATCTTTAATCACAAGCTGAGAGAGCGATGGAATGGCTGCTGTGTAGATGCTTATCACTCCATGTTTCAAAAGGTGTTTGCATGCACTGTGCACCTTGGAATTTCCCCTCCTGCCCTCCACCTTGATGTCAAGAACAGCTAGAACATGTGGGTTGGCTCAAAGAGGCCACACAAGTTCATCTGAGGTACCTTGGGAATTCCCTGTGTGTGTGCTGGTGCAAAAGAATGACAGGTGAATTTGAACAGCAAATATACTGCAAGATAGCAACCATTCTGAACAGGACGGGGGAAAGCACCCTATTTTCTCTGTGTCAGCAATACTCCAGGCATGGCAAAGTCAGATCAATATTTCTGATCTACAAGAAGAAAAAAAAAACAAACTAAATTTGAGGAAGGACAGAGTTAAGGTCAAAGCTGTGAGGAAGACTAATATTTCATTGTTACAGTGTGAAAGATGAGTTTGAAAAAAAATGAAGTAAGAGAAATAAAAGACAAACCATGTGGGATATATGTCGAAACCCAGATCAGAGAGAGTTTCAGGAAGGGAGGTATAGACAACACCCTTCAATCATCCTGTAGGTTTGGGTAAAATAAACGAAGAATACAGTCATGTAGCACAATATGAACTGAATCCTTGTCTCTTACACATTGAGTCACTCACCCCCACTGTATCTGTGTGTGGAAATGGAAGTCTTTAATAGGGTCCATAAGACTGAATAATCCAACAAGACTGGTGTTCACACACAAATAGGAGAAACTCAGAGGGAAAACCGTGAGAGGAAGCAGCCAAGGAGATTAAGTAGCCTCTGGAGAAACCAATCTTGGATTCCAGCCTCTAAATTGATGAGCAACATCTTTCTGGCATTTGAGTTGCCCATCCTGTGGTAGTTTGTTATAGAACCTATGGCAAACTAGTCCAAGGCAGACCTTTGACAGAGCTGCTTCAGAGGATAATAAAGGTAGAAAACTATTGGAGCATCTTGGAAAGGACTTGAGGTGAGGAAATAAATGGAGTTGAGATACATAATTAATGCTCTTAAAAATATGAATATGGAAAGAGATAGAGGGTGATAAGCAGGGAGAAATGCAGAGTTATAATGAAGATTAAATTTCAAAATCAGCAAACAATGAATGAGATCATTTTCTTCCAGCCAAAGAAAAGTAACCAAATAAGAAAAACAAAGAGCACTTGTACATTGCTGTCCAAGGGAAAGGCTACCACGAAAGTAGCATTATTGGCCATAGGTCATCATTTCTTGTGAAACAGGTACAAGAAGGTTTAAACTTCTAGAGTTAAGGTCACTACACCACCCACAGCTCTACACTTGGGATCTGGTGCTTTGTAAACTCCTTAAGAAGTCCCCAGGAGATGACAAATGACAATTTTTTGTTCTCTACCTATATTAGTCTGGACAGTCCCAGAAGAAGACATGAAGATGAGAATAGTCATGCCATATAAGAAACTTACTAGAGGAAATGCCATTGGGAAAAACATGAAGAAATAGGACGAGGTTGGAGGAGTCCCTGGGCCTTTGAGGAACTGGTGGGTAGGATCACTTAGGTTGCAGCCTTGCTCTAAGAGTTTGGTTTTTCTTTTCTTTTCTCTTCCTTCCTTCCTTCCTTCCTTCCTTCATTCCTTCCTTTCTTTCTTTCTTTTCTTTCTCTTTTTCTTCTTTTTTGTACCAGGGATCAAACTCAGAACCTTGCACTTCAAGACAGGAACCACAACCAGTGAACAAAATCCCCAGCACCTGTAAGAGAGTCTTGACAAAGCCATGGAGAGTCCTTGATACACAGGTGCCCACCAAAGGAACACTGTCTTTCAGGAAACAGCTGCCTTATATCACTACCACACTTGGTCATGGACTAGGAGAAGGAGAGGGATAGAAGGGACCTGGGCTTTGGATTGTGAGTTACTGCTTGGTCAGAGCCTTGGTGGTGATGAATTTCAATATGCAGTAGTAGAGCTGTGGGTCGATTGTACCACCTGCAGCTACAATCTGAAAGTTATGTTATGACAGCCACCTCATGTCTATCTGTATTTTCTTTGTCCATAAAATCACTTTACACAAAACGAGTGAAGAGGGATAAAAGTGCCAAAAGAAATATTAAAATTCTATCTTTTTAAGTCTCAATACCTGAACAACAATAATACTGTTTAGTTAAAGAAGTCAACTATTTGCAACAAATTACAATTCAGGAAACTTGGATTTAATTGGTAAGAGATTCACCAGTTGTCATAAATTCTTGCAGCACTACCAGTCACTCAGAAAATGATATATTCCTTAACAAATAAGACAGAATACAAAAACATAAAGAACACTCTGTCTGCCTTCCTGATAACATCATTAACTGGTATCCTTGAACCTGCCAAGATCCCAGTTCCACTGCTTTCCAAGAGTTTAGGCCTTTTTCCATGAAAGAAGTGGCTCCTCAGATTGTGGAGTAACATCTACTCCTAGAAAACCCAAAGCCACTTACTTTCAGTGTATTAAAGAAAAATTCCATCCTAAAATGCACATTTCTGTTTTTATAAAAATGTGACTCAACGACTGTGTACCAAGAACACAGGTTTTGCAAAATGAGTATTGGGTGAGTCAACAGTTAGTGTTTTCTGAGAAAGGAAATAAGCAAAAGAGAACAACCCCACCCCCACCCCCACCCCCGTCCTGCACTGTGTGCTGAGACTGTCATAATAGTGTGTGTTCACTTTCTCCCTTTTTATGGTTGAGTCAATATTTATGGAGTACACATGGAATAAACATCTTTATGGAGTATAGTGTGGCAACTCAATACATGTACACGACATGCACAGATCAAACCGGGACAAGAAGCATCTTCTCCAGTATCGATCATCTTTGTGGATCAGGAGTCTTCGTGCTCTCTAGTTATTTTCAAATACATATGAGAACATTATGATGAAGAGACACCTTTCTGTGTCACAGAAAACCAGAACAAGCTTCTCCTGTCCGGCTGCAGTTGCTGTCTGACCAACCACTTGTGAGTACCATTCTACTCCATTCTTCCGCGAGGTGGACTTTCAATTACACAGGGAGAGCACACACAGCACCTGTCCCTCTGTGTCTAGTTGCCTCACCCAACACACTGACTTCAGTCCACCCCCAGCAAAAACACAGGTTCTTACTCTTCTTTAATGGTTGAATGACCTGACTCCACATGCTTATTACTAAAACTATAAACTGAGTCACAGAATAAAGGATGGTTTTTCCCACTTCCTTGAGAGTGACTACTAAAGTCGTGGATCTTGCCTAAACTTTTCTATTTCTACATCAGCTCATCCAGCTTGAGAATGGACTTGGGTACAGACCAAGCACAGGGGTAATGGGGAGTCATTTATTGTGTCCACGAGAAGATGAATAACTGCCCTTCTATAAGGGAATATCGATTCCTCCGTGGGCTGTCACTTTGGAAGTACCATTTCCTTTGAACAAAGCAATCTCTTTTTAATGTGCAAAGGAAAGAGTGGCTGTAGAATAAGTTTTCCTCCTCCAAATATATGGATTACTTACACCAGAACTTTTATTTACTAGTTCTGTACCACAACCCTACTCTTCCTACTTGTTAATTCTCCTCTGCATGTAAGATTTATAGTGGGGAAAATTGACATAGAAAAACTGAGTTTTTCTTCTTATTTGGAATGAAGGAAGCCAAGAATTAATAACTATGTGATAGGTGTTATAATAATTATTTTTCTCCCAAAGTTTTGAAACCTCAAATGTCTCTAGCCTTTGAGAGATGACAGACATTTGGAAACCAAACCAAAACTCTGCAAAACTTAACTCACTTGATTAACTACTAGAAATAATAGAAATTGTACATTTTCTCTGGTAAGAAGCTGGACAGTTAATAGGTATTAAAATAACCCCAACCACTATTTTCTATACAGGCACTTGAAGATTATACACACACAGACCTAGTAAGTACCAAAGAAGTGTCATCTACTGCTGTGTTCAGTTCAGGAATGACCACAAACACAGATTGGCAATGGTTGTCAGATCTCTGTGCAGTCCTCTGAAATAAGAGAAAAGAAATGGCTTTCACACAGGCTGATGAGATGTAACACTATGTTCTTCCAAAGATATAAAGCATCCAAATGTGGATGCTACGTGAGTACCAGAAACATCTGTTGATTATATTTCATATACTAAATTACTATTTTTCTAATATGTGGTCTTTGGTTGGTAATTTTGGTTTCCATCCTTATGTGGCATGGCCACATGCACTGGAATCTGACGACAGAATTAAGCTTGGATTTCCTGGACAGACGAGAATGTGTGTAGTCTTTAACATAGCTTACAAAGACTCCGAAAACCAGAATCACACAATTTTGGTTCTAGAAAAGTTTCCTCTATTTTTTTCCCCTATCATTGGTACTTGTTTTCTACAAGGCTTTGTGGGGTCCCCTGAGGCTAAACAACACCGACTCCATAAAGGAAGTACAAGGCGGCACGTACCCAGCTCCGGGCCACAGTGATTAAGGGAAAATAGACAAGGACCGCCCTCTATAAGGCTGGTTTGGGGTGGTTGAGAACAAGGAAGTGGGGCTGTATATAAGTGCTGAGTGTGCTAGCAATAAAGGCTTCTCCACCATTTCGTCTCCTCATGATGACCCCCGCCCGTGGTTCAATGCCAGATGAGTAGCCCTCGGGAACAGGACCTGACAGGCTTTGTTTGCTTGCTTGGTTTTTTAAAAGTAGACATGTGAGTTTTGATTCCATTTTTGCACTAATTTTCCTGGTTCCAATAATCATCATTTGTTCTTAGATTTCACTTGGAGATCTTATATCCAACATTTACGTAATAACCTGAAAAGCTTTTTTTGTACTTTGTCATGGGATAAGTTAATGGGTGTCTTCCCTGGGTATATCCCTCTGTTGGTGCTATGGAGGATTCTTCCTTTCCAGGGAGGACTCCCTTCTGGTGAGAAGACTCCCTTTGGGGGGAGGACACTCTTGTCCATTGGATTTTTCTTATCTTCACATCATTCACAATGCAGAAAGAAGGGGAAAGAATCAACTCTACCTTGGTCCTTCTATTTCAATTTTTGCAAGCAGAGAAACTTTTCCTAGAAGTTCTCTAGAGGTTTTGTTTATTTGTTTATTTATTCTAAAACCATTACTCAAACTATCTACCACTAATTACTATGTTTGGCATAGATTAGACATTTCTGATGGAGTAGATGTGGGGAAATTAACCATAAGTACTCCAATAAGCATGTAAAAAATCATAAAGAACAATTTAAAAAGCAATGAACTACAAAGCAGACATAGCCAAGATCTTTAAGTGTTAAATTTGGAGAAATAATTTCCAGTAAGCCATTAGGAAAATGATATCTGAGAAAGTGATATCTGGACTTACGTGCATGAAGATGGGACAGAGTCATTTAATTTGCCAATCAGAAAAGACAATGGGAAAAAAGGAGCATAAATAAAGTTACAAGTTACATTTTGCTGAGATGAAGTGGTATGAAGTTGCTCTCGTCTTTGCTGTGATAACAATCCCCACAGCTCAGGGGCTCGTGAGCACGATTGTTGTATCTTGCTCATGTGGTGCTGCTGGCTCTGCCTGGCTCAGCCCACTGCATCTTCTGACCCCGAAGTCCAGGCCCCGGGAGCAGCCCTACCTGGATCTGCTCCTTTCCTGGCAGAGTAGAAAAGCAGCATGGAACAGGGACTGACTTGCTATTTTTTCACAGTCTGGAGGCAAGAAATTGAAACCAAATCATAACACTGAATTTTAACTATGTTCCTTTTAACTATGTTCTGCTCAAGAGTCACATGGCATGGAAACGTACCATTTTATTTAATCTTCATTCTTAAATAATTTCAAATTTTATATTTTATCCTGGAAAGGTAGAAAATTTTTTTTTGATTGGGAATTGACCTTAGATCCTTCCCAAGGAGCTGGATCCCCAGCACTCTTTCTTTTATTTTCTCTCCTTCCTTTCTTTCTTTCTTTCTTCCTTTCTTTCTTTTTTCCTTCTTCCTTCATTTCTCTTTCCTTCTTTCTTCCTCTTTGTTTCTTTCTTTTTCTTTCTCTCTTCCTTCCTTCCTTTCTTTCTTTTTTTCTTTCGTGACAGGGTCTCACCACGTGGCAGAATGGTTTAGCCTAGATTTGAACTTAGCTCCTCCTGCCTCAGGCTCCCAGAGTACAGGGTTACAGCCCCTCCTGTCGCTAGCCTCACCACCTGAGCTCCACTCCTGTCAGATGAGCTGCAGCCTTGGGTTCCGTGGCTCCTCTGCATTCTCCAGTCCTCTCACAGGGCAGGAACTCTACTGTGAGCTGCACGTGTGAGCGTGTAGGTTGTGTGCTCCCTGGGAGAACCGAATCCTGAAACTATCCCTCCTCCCTTGTCCTGTGGAAAGACTGTCTTCCACAAAGCCAGTCCCTGGTACCAAAACTGTCAAATCACAGCTTTAAAGAGTGAAATTTTAGGAGTTATATTTAGTTTGGATCTAAGTGATAATTTACAGTCTAAACTGTAAGAGGGTAAAACCATATCTGTCATGTATCTGTATTGTCTTGCTCATAACTTCTCCATAAAATTTGACACACATGCCCTGGATGGACCAAGTGATGAGGCTTCAACTCAGAGCCCTGTTTCTCCCTGACACACTTACTAAACCCTCTCACATTAGACAACACCTCTGCCTCTGCATCAAGTCTCACTGCACACGAATCCCTGGCCACAGGGCCAAGTCTCCAAATCAGAGACTTCCTTCGTCCAGTTATCCGCCCAGTGAGAAATCGCCAACTCTCCTCCAGGTGACTCCAGTCATCAGTGGAACATCTAAGACATTTTTAGCTGCATTTGCCAGGATCCTATCCCAATGCCCCAGACCCTGAACCCTGTCTGTTTGGGATCATTTTCAATTCCGTATGCACTCCAGGACCTCCTCCATTTCTCTACCTGAACTTTGGCAAGACAGGAGTTGCTGTTGTCTTGTCTGTCATATGCTATTTGGAGCTAGTAGCTGCTCCTAATAGTAATGGCATTTTCTTTCTCACTTTGGCATTAGTCTCCCCATTCTGTGTTTGGTGTGTGTGTGTGTGTGTGTGTGTGTGTGTGTGTGTGTGTGTGTACGTGCACATGCGCAGGAGTCTATGACTGCTCACATGCAGAGCTCAGAGGAGAGTGTCTGCTCCTTTTTGTTTAGATGATTCCTGCAGAGGTGACAAGCAGGTCATAGGTGTGCAGCAAATGATGATCAGATGAATGAGCTTATGGAGTGAGTGCCCAGAGGCTTCTGCTCAGCCACAGGCTTTGATCCAGGCTTGTCAGTGTTTACCCTGGTTACAGACAGTTTGATGGCTCTCTGCCACTGCAGATGAGAAATTTTCCATGAGTATGTGTTGTACAGGTCACCGCTTATCAGGCACAAACCTCTCCCACAGGTAGCAGTGATGGGGGTGTCTGTTGCCAGGGAAACCCCCATAGGTGGTCCACTAGACAGACCGAGAGATTTAAATTCAAGATGGCAGCCCTTGGATCAGCCCAAGCCATATTTATCCTGACTGTTATTCTATTTTCCTTGTGGTGCAGGCTACTTGTGAAAAGAGAACATAGTTGCCTGTGGTGTGAAATAAGTGCTTGCAAGACTATTGCATCATTTTTTTTCCAAAGGGGAAGGTATAATTTTTTTAGAAAGTCAATTCATACTGAGAATATGAGCAGATCTGCTCCCTTTCAGCTGAGAAATAGTCTCCTTCTCCTTTGTGGAAAGAATCAGGATGACAGGAAACTTTGATCTTCCCTGACAAGATAACTCGGACATTTTCCTCAGCGAGAGGTGACTGATCATTTGGTTCTGCTCAAGAGTCACGTGGAAAGTATGAAAGAAGGCCTAGAGATGCGGCCTTTGTAGCCGCCTCCTTTGAAACCAGGAGAGGGTGCATGGAGTGTTCATTAGACAAGCAGCCTGCTTGTGATTTTATTTCTAAAGGCTCTTGGGTAGTTGGTCCTATGACAAGACACCTTCTCTGCTCTGCATTGTGGATGGAAAGAGCTCCCCTCAGCCCCCAAACATGCTCCTACCCTAACTGCTCTGGTCAGCATCGATCTCTCTTTGCTCCAAACTCTTAAAAGCTCTTTTTGCCTGAAGCTTACTACAGAATGTTTATTATGTGGGTTATACTGGGTCATTTGCTCTTCTCCTACGTTCCATATTGTTCCTGGGAGATTTTAAACTGTTCATGGACAAAGGAATCTGCCATAGGCTGTTTTAAAATATCATTCCTCCTAGTAGCCAACACAAAACTGAGTAGGCACATGGCGTTCAATGAGCAATTTGATCGTCAGAGTCCCAGATATAAGGAGTAAAGATACTGATTAGGGACTAAACATATTAGAGCAGTTTCTTTCTAGATAATTACATTAGAAGTGATGACCGGTCTGTGACTGAGCATTATTTCTTGTTTTGTAACCTATATAATAGGCAGTGCTTACAGCTAGTAATACCCACAGTTCCCTGGCAACCTGAAGCTGGTGCCCTGGTTCAAGCCAACATGAGGATAGTTGTGTTTTTGTTTTTGTAATCATATTAAAGCATCATCACACTTTTTGAACTAAAATAAGATGCAGCTTCATGATAAATTCGAGCATGGTTCTGTTGTCTTACCTTACAAAAGAGAACTAGAACTACAGGATCCATCAGATGGGGTTTAACAGAGCAGGGTGGGTGAATGAATTGCTTTAGGAAAAACAACTGACAAACTACAAATCCTTTATTTAGACTGCAAAATGGATGATAGGAGATTTAAAGTCTATGAAAGCATGAAGAGAAAAATAAAGTGATGACAGAATTTCCTATCAAGCATTGTATTTTTTTTACCACCTAAACACATTAGGAAAACAATGGTTAGAGAATCCTTTAAAAAAGGACTATATGACTAGATATATAAATAAATCTTATAAGAAGTAGAATTAATTGTGTGCAGAGGTACATTATATTATTAAGGAAATGAGAAGCTCTTGGGATTCTGGCACTGAAGCGCAACTTACCGCACCATACTTCCTTGCAAAATATTACTCGATGGCTGCGACTCTTAATCTGAAAACATCAACTTCATTGGATTAATAAATGCCTAGCAAATGAGCAGAGTACTCTTGTGTATGCATAGACGATCACAGACATGTGGTTTTGGGTATTATCCATCTCTTTCCCCTTCCTCTCTGGCACTGTCCCCCTCCTCTGCTCCCAGTCCTTTGTGAACTAAGCATATTTGCTCCATCACCCCCTTCTGCCATGATGGTCCTCTGTTGGAGTCAGCTTACCAGGGACTGAATCCCCCCCAAACAGTGAGCTACAGTAAACCCATACTTCTTTAAATTGTGAGTGTCAGATATTGTGTCCAATAATACAAAGATCTCCTCAGATATACAACAGTGAGGGAAAGAAGGTCTTGGGCTTCCTTATTATGTCTTCAGTTACTGTGCTTGGAAATTATTTTTTCTTTTTCTTAATTCCTATAAAAATTTATTTTGCAAACAATATACTCATTTTCAGGTAAGTGACATTTTCAGGTATCTTCAAGTAAATGTTGTTTATCTTACTAAATTTAAAGGTTTTTGATTATAGAAATAAGGGTAATGATATGAAGATAACAGAAGCTCATACTTCTGTTAGCCTTCTGTCTCTATGACAAAATACATAAAGTACGCAACACCTGAGCATAAAAGATTGATTTTGGCTCAGAAGTGGGGAGGGTTTACTTCATGGTCACTTGGCCTTGTTGCTTTGAGCCTTGTTTTAGGAGATAAAATACAGGAAAAGGCTGGGGTCCCAGTATTTCCAATAGGGTTAGTCCATTCAGCTCCACCTTTAAAGATACCACCACTTCCCAGCAGTGCCACAGGCTTTTGTCCAAGGCTTCAGTATATAAGTGTTTTGGGGATACAGTTAAGATCCACACATAACAATGTATTGACTCTTCCTAGGTGCTATGATATTGGGCCTTTTGAGTCAGATTCATATAGTCACACTGCATTCATTTTTGTGTGCTGTTCACACCTGAAATAAAATTATCCATGAAGCCAACAAGTGGTAAGCAAGTTCCGGGGTTTGTTTTCTGTTTGGGTTACCTGGGAACGTGGACAGATCTAAGTGAGATACGGATGTGTCATCGGACTTTCTCTCCCTGTATAATTTTTCATAAACTTGTTGGACCAGTCAGGGAGAGTCAGATCTTCTCATAGCATATTTCCTTCCCATTCCCGTGCAGTGGTGCCTGCCCGGTAGGTTCATACCAAGTGCCCCTTGACTTATCCCTGTATTTACATATTTCACAACTTTGATTGTGAGAGTGACTCAGCACAATCGGTGCTGCTCCATGGGAGTTAGTTCCTGCTGGGGCACATATAGCAAGTGTTCTACCATATCAAGCCCACAAGGCAATCAACATACAGTAACCCAGGAAGGCCATGAGCTTTGGAACATGTGCTTCCCACACCCCCAATAAGCTCTGCAGTGAGTGTGAGAGGCTCCTTCTGTGTTTCCAAGTAATTTCTCTGCATTTGTTGAAGGGGAGTGGGTTTTCTAATATCCAGGTTTGAAATCTCTGTTTATCAAGAAAATAGTAAAAGAGAAACCACGCTATTTCAAAGCTCTGAACAACTTAAAAATAAACCCCTTAAATATACTCAAGAAACTCCCACTTCTAGGGAAATTATTAACTTATGAGTAATATGAAGTCCGTCTCAGTTGACTCCCAGTCCCATCACCCAGCATCTCCTTTGTTTTCCTATTAGAACATACCCTACTCATGTTTCTTGTGCACTTCCAAGCACATGAAGTGACCCAGCAAAAACACAGTTGCCTTTCCTACTCCTTTATATAATGCTCCACACCCTTCCTGGTCCCACTTTGGCTTTTATTTGGGAAGTAAGTGTGTGTGTGAGTGTGTGTGTGTGTGTGTGTGTGTGTGTGTGTGTGTGTGTAATTTTCTGAGAAAACTTGCCCCAGCCAATGGAGACTGGGAGGAGATGCATGAGATGTATGAGGGTTGAAAACTCCCTCCCCCCTTGAGATATTCTAAAATGGCTTAGCTTGATAACCACTTGACATTTTTCTCCAAAGAGAAAGCTGGATGCTGTCAAGTTTTCCCTTTTCTGATTAGGAGAGGAATCTTAGATCCTGGCTTTCAGAGTTTGCCGAAATTTCTTGACGGTGGTGGGCGGTAAGTCAAGATGGCTGAATTCCCAAGCTTTCTGCATATATGTGAAAGTTCTCAGACTCTACCCAAGCTTTTTTCTCTGCCAAGTGTTGCGATAAAACTTGTGAGAACAGGTTTTCCTTATGAGGTAGCTGATGCATCCACATTCACTTCTGGCAGAAAACCAAAGTGAAAAATAACTTCAAGAAACCTCACAGAACATTGTAAGGGGCTTGACAGGAATTTGGTTTAGAAATTTAATGATTATTCAAGGGAATGTGTTTTTGTTTGACCTTTATCAAAGGAGTTTCTCAAAGTACTCACAATTAACTCTAACCCAGTTTAGCCAGCCAAGACTCAGGCAAGCCACTTCTACTCAGATGAATTATAAGATGTTTACCAATCAGTACAATCAACATGTGACTGAGGAGGACCTTCGTAATATCAAAGCTCCCTGATAATAAGACCTTGGATCTCAAAAATCTTTGACGTGAGTTGTCACTTTTAATCTTAGGAGTGACTGGAAGTCTGTTTCATGAGTATATTCTAATACCTCAGTTAATGTAGTTTTTTCCACTCTCCATTACTTTCTCTTTAGTAGGAAATGAAGAGGGGACACAGCTTGCTGTCACATTTTCCAGGGACAGGAAAACTGATTCCTGATGGAGGCGCCACAATGTTCTCCCCTTTTCACACCCCTCCCTCAGACTGAGGGAGCAGCCATGGACAGTCACCGAGAAGCTGGCTCCCTCACCTTCCTCTTCTCGGTTCTGCTGGGGAAAGCCCACAGGAGAACAGCTGGGCAGTCTCTGCCTCCAATCAAGCGCTTCAGTTACTCCCCCAAAACCACAAAGTCACCAACCAGTGTATACTGCAATCTTAAAACAGAATAGGAGCAGATATTGTTATTTTATCAATGAAAGTTCAAAATTTCCATGAGATTAAATAACTTGCACAAAGTCTAGAAAGAACTTGGACTGAATGCACTATCTGCTGGCCTATGTTCGGTCAAGTACATCACCATATGTGTGAGAATCAAGGCATGACCTGTTGAACATCAGCACTCTCTGGAAGGTGGTTAGAAATGCAGAACCTTGGTCATTCCTATGAGTCAGAGAATCTTCATTGGAACCAGGCGTCCTGACCTGTGGGAAGTAGTTTTCTGCAATTTACCTCTAGCCAAGAGGACGTTCAGTTGAGGTCTCCTACACGGAGTGACCTAAAGAGATGGTTGCATTCTTCAGGAGACCATCAAGACAAGCTCACTCTAATTTTGTACTGTTCATCTTCAGTTAACCTTGAGATTTAAATTTCCCCAACTTTTCCAAATGTAGTGAAACAAATTCTAAGGCTCTGCCCAATACATCTGCCCAGTGCACATCTTTTTGAAAGTCTCTAAAGAGAATAAACTCATCATTTCTTGAGGTTGGAGTCCTAGCTGATGTAGATCTGGAGAGTGTTTAAGCTTGCATAACTACTAAAGATATTCGTAGACAAGTAATATTGATTTTTGCCTGAGCAAAAGTTGCTTTTGATTTTTAGGATAACTGGTTGTTTTAGGGGATAAAGAAAGGTAAGAGAGAAGCCTGCAAAGCTCCCCAGAGGAACAGGAGTGAAAGTTATCTCTGACTTCATTTCTTTCACTTCTGAGAATCCTTTGCAAGTGAGTGCTACGTAAACCCTCAGGGCCTGTCTCAAAGATGTCATTATTTAAATAAAAACACGTCTGGGTTCTTCTCACCTCCCATCTTCCAGATTTCTCATAAAAACTAGTCAGGAAACCGAATGGCTGATTTCAGAGATTGGAAAAGTCCATTTATCCAAATGTTCCCACACCCCTGCACCATCTGCCTGCCTATACCGAGAATTCCATTAACTCAGTCTTTTTGCTCAAGCAGTGAGGACTGTTTGATAATCTAGAAACCTCTGGGCAGTTACATATGGGAGACTCCATTAGGAGAAGGCAGATTCCAGGCCCTTTGTTTACCTTTTTTGGTCTGGGAACTGGAACTCAGAAATCCAGATCCCTCCCACCACTGAGTCCCAGAGGACAGTCTCTGCCTCCCGCTCTGAGTGTCCCAGATCTAAGTGCTGTTGATCTAGTTCTCAGATTCTCCTCTTTTGCTGCCACTCCTGGGACTCATGGCCACGATTCAGGGCACTCAGCAAACTCCACCATTGGAGGCCAAGTACCTGATAATTTTAATGGAATCTTTCTCTATTGGATATGTTTAATCAGGTTAGTCAGTGTTACACAAGTCTGAGGCTCAGGTGTATTATTTTACCTTTTTCTCTTTTCAAACAAATATAGTATCTCTAATCACAGTTATTTCTCAACTCTAGCCCAGCTTGGCCATTTTATCAATACAAATTTGTTGTGGCCCATTTTGCTGTTCATAATTCATCTTGTCACATGGATTCTGTGTCATGAATCTCTAGGTATTCCATAAATACCTTCTAGTCCAAATAGTTTAGGTCAATACAAAAATCGCCCTTCTCCAATGCCTCCTTGGACAAGTTGGGACCACCCCAAGGGGCAGTGTAATCCAAATGAAAATAAACATCTGAGGTTCCAGACAAAGGACCAAATCTCAGGATGGGCACAAGTCTGTGGAAAAAATAAGTCCTTTCTTGGAAGAATACTCACCATATGATAAAATATTCCTCATAACATATATGTAAAAATGTGAAAATGAATGAAATTTATATGGCAGTAGTTTCCCCTTATCCACATATTTCACTTTCTGGACCTCATTTATCTGTGGTTAGCTGAGATTTGAAAAGATTAACTGGGAAATCTCAGGTAATTCATGAGTTTTAAGTTGTACATTTAAGTTATTTAAATTGCACATTGTCCTACTCTGTTTTACCTGGAGCAGGACCCACCCATTTGTGCAATGTATCTGAGCTGTATACCTTACCCATCCATTAGTCACTTAGTAACCATCTGTTATCAGATTGACTCTGAGAGTAGCAGCACCTAAATGTAATTAACTCTTGTTTTACATAGTAATGGCTACAAAAGAGGAAGAGTAGCAAATTCAGGTGTCAGAGGAAGCTATATTGAAGTGCTCCCCTTAAGTGAAACGTGAAGGTATGTATATATAGGAGGGGGAATCCAGTGTTTATAAGATTGGTAGGTTCTGTGGTTTCAGGGATTCACATATGCCTTAGAGATAAGTGTGTGTGTGTGTGTGTGTGTGTGTGTGTGTGTGTGTGTGTGCGCGCGCGTGCGCGCAGGCTATGCCAAAGGACAGAACACATTGTTACTTTTTACCCAAGAAAATTTCCAGATCATATTATAGAGTGCTCAGTTTTTTTGCAGAATTGCACTGTGATAAGTACTTTCATTTGGTTGAACAGTCACCCTCAGTAGTCCTACAAGTACATAGGAGGCTTTGGAGAATTATTTGTTGAGTGGATAATTATGTGATTGGAAGAACTGTGGTAGACAGATAAGCTGAAGTTGCCCAGTCTCCTTTTTCCCTATGGAATCCTACAGTACATGCACATAATACCGTTTGAGTTGCCTTCAAGGATCCAAAAGACTCCAAGCTGCTTCAGATTCTGAGGCACTGCAGACCAAAAGCTTAGTAAATATTTCCTAAATCAAAACTACACAGGCTGTTTGTTCAGTGTGCTACGTTAGAACAGTTGCTTTCCATAGCGAGACACTCAACAATTGAAAGAGAGAAAGAGGGCTTGAGTGGAAAATATTTGCAAAGGGAACAAAAGCAAATGGTGTCATGTTTGCCAATGACATCGTGGGTATTAGACCAGTGGGTATTAAGAGAGGGAAAACAAAGAAGTCCTGATATTATTATAACATGCCTTTCTTTCAAGTACATGCATACCCGCCCTCAAATCAGGCCAATCCCTTTCAGGAGGAGCATTTCCCTGGCAGAAATAATTACTCTATACTTATTTCTGCTGGAGTTGTGGCCCAACAAGGGAAGAGGAGGTACAAAGCAATGAGGCAGAGCTGGAAGGAAAACCCAGTCAGCTCTGAGCAATTTACAAAGGACTCAGTTTGCTCTACCTGGAGAGAAGAGTGTATATTTTAAAATATCACATTTAATTAACACTTGAAGGGGGGAATGAAATGGCTCACACTGGTAATTCCAGGAAGCTTTTGTATGAAACAGATGAAGGGGAAAAAAACTGATTAGGCACTAGCCTTAAGTACAGTTTCCTTGGATTTCCTTTTTCCTCTTTACCATATAATAACATGGCTTAAAATTAGTTCTGACAGCTAATCAGAATGAGTGGCTCTTTCTTTTGCTGGAGTGGTTAACAAGTGCTGTGCATTGTGCCAACAGGCCATGTTCCTGAATGGCTGGAGGAAGGAAAGAAATGATTAGTGATTTCACTGCAGGCAGCTTGGTACCTCCCCTTAGTTGCCTCAGAGGGATTCGGTAGCACTACAGTCTGTGATATGTCTGTGGGCAGCCTAGGAATGGCATCATCCAGCTCTCCTGCTAAGAAGGCTCCCCTCCTCCTCACTGGTGCTTACGGCCACTTCCCATCCGTCTCCAGTACCTCCTACTCAGACTTCTGCTTCTGATGGCACATGGGAAATCTGCACTGTGAAGATAGAATGCAAACTAAATTTAGACTGTTGAAGTAGGAAGTAGCTGGAGACAGAAATGCAGAATCAAATGAATTCCCACTGTAAGAGTTTGGGACCTGGGAGGTGCCTCAGGGTAGGACAAGTATTTATATGTAGCAGGCAGAGGTGAGGGAAGGTCACACAGGTGGATGAGCAGGTGCTCCCTTCTCAGTGGAGATCCTGTGCTTGGCTGAAGTGAGTTGGCTTCTCCCACCAAGAATTTTGCCTTTCCCGGGCCAGGGATTTAGCTTTACCTAGCTTGGAAGAACAATCCCTCCGTTCAATCCCTGCGTAATGTGAAAAAGAAAAAGAATTTTGCTTTTCTTGTTTAGCATACAGAAGAATGATCATTTCCCAAAGGGACCTGATGGAAAGAAATGAAAGTAAAGAGCTTCAAGATTTTCCAGAAGAAAGCTGTGCAAAAGGGGTACAATGATTGCCCCACCAATTACAAATAATAGCAACAGCAAAAGTGGCCAGAGGAGTGGCATCTTGGCAAAACTAAGCCCACAGAATCTCAAAACCTGCCTGAAAGCTGAGTCACATTCGAAATCTCAAGTGTCGGAGACCACAGTTCTCGATGTGTCCTGGGCTACGAAGAAAAGTGGGAGGAAGAGAGGGTTCTGGGCTTAGGACAAATCTAGGCATGAGATGTGCAGATGTCCCAACTGGGGGGAGCTAAGGCCACAGCAAAGAGCTGGCAAGCCTGCTGGGCCCCCAAGGCTCTGTCTGAGCCCCTGGAAGGCTCCCTTTGAGTGAAGTGTTGGCACCTGTATTCTCCAGGCCAGTTTGGTTTAGCTGTGTGTGTGTGTGGGGGGGGGTTCAAGGGTCAGACTTCATTGGCACAAAGATCCTGGCACTTCAGGGCTGCTTTATTCATACAAGAATGTCAAAGAGAAAAGGAAATTACACCTTCAAATCATGTTAGAAAATGCAGACTATATTTTAGCTAGATGGATATTTGTCTTCTATATTATGGCAAAATATATATAACATAAAGAGACACATAAAGACATATGCATTTCAGTATCATTGAGTACATACATATATTGTTCAGCTGTCATTGCTACCCAGTCCTGGAAGGTTTTCATCACCTAAGAGGAAAACTAGATCACCAAGAGTCACTCTCTAGTCCTACCTCCCTCTAGAGCCTGGCAACACTAAGCTAATTTCTATCCCAGAGTATGTGGATTCATTATTTTGTCATCCACTCATTTTTTAATGGATACTAGAATTGTTTCTGCCTTTTAGATTTTGTGAATAAAGCTGTTACAGACATTTGTTTACAAGCTTTTAATTGAATACCTGTCTTTAGTTCTTTTTTTTTTTGGTATACTCTTAGAGTGGGGAGTCATTCTGACATCTCGATGGTTCCATGATGTTGTAATACTCTAGGGCAAGACTATATCAGCATAAGATTCTCCTGACCTCAGAACGATTGCCACTCTATAAGTCCACTGATACTCCCTCAGAATGTAAGATCTTCTTAATTCAGGATCATCTCCACCCTCTAAGTCCTCTGATACTCCCAATGAACCTACCCAATCCATGGTGGCAAACTTGGGGTCTGTCTTCTTTGCTATCTAGAGCAGCACCGATCAGGCCCAAGCTCAGCTTCTTCTCTAAGTCTCATTTCTGTCTATTTATTAATTAATTCTCTGTGTGCTGTCATGGCTCAAAGGAGACTGGGACTTACTGTAGAGGTTCTAATGTTTCCCTTCCCTATTCCGTATCTCAATAACTTAGAAGTAGAATTGTTGTCATATGGTATTTCAATGTTAACTTATTAATAAATGACTGAATTGGTTCCCACAGAGCCTATGTTATTTCACTAGCAACATAGGAAAGTTTCAAATTTCCCACATACTCAATACTTGCCGCTTCTTGTCTTATTATTATTGCCATCTATCTTAGGGGATTTACTAATGCAAATGACTAATGCTTTTGTTGATCATTTGTATATCCTCTTTGAAGAACTGACTTTTCAAGTACCTTGCCTATTTTTCTTTTTTTTGTTGTTGTTGAATTGTAAGAGATTTTTACATATGCTGGATAGAAAATCATCAGAAGACGATCTATAAATATTCTTTGTGATTTGGTCAGTTGCCTATTTATTGTCTTGTTTTTAGAGAGAAAATAGTGAAGAGAGTACTTGCCTGCTGATGAGAAAATAGGATGGTAATAGCCATGAAAGTTTTGAGCAAAGAGAAATTTCCTTGGGTCATTCATGTATTTTTTCTCCTGGTTTGGTCTATGTAAAGACTACATTCTTTTTTTTTTTTTTTTTTTTTTTGAGACAAGGTCTTGCTTTGTAGTTCAGGCTGGACTTGAGGTCACTATGTAGCTCAGGTGAACCTTGAACTCACAGCAATCCTCCTGCCTCTGCCTCCTGAGTACTAGGATTACAGGCATGAGCCACCATGCCCAGCACTGTGGTATGTGGTACTGACCCCTGGTGGGTGTGAGTCTCCACATTCAGCATTGTTGCATGTGGTTTCTGAGGATCAAACCTGGGCCCTTGCACTTGCAAGGCAGGCGCCGGAACCACGGAGCTAAATTCCCAGCCAAGGCAACATTCTTTTGATATATTTTTTCTTGTCCTAAAGAGTAAATGCTATTGTTTCCATTATACAGACAGGGAAACTGTGGTACAGAAGTGTTAAGGAACAGCCAATGTCTTCATCGTTTTCCAAATGAAAGTCTATCTAACCTGAAGGCAAGTCTCTTCCAGTTCTTCCATAGATTTGCTCTATTTTTGTTTTGGGGATTTGGGGGGCCCTGCATGTGGGTGCTTCTGAAACATTCCCCTTCCTAGAAAGAGTGAGTAGAGGATTTGGATATCTGGGAAAATGTACATTTCAACCAGAGGAGATTTGCTTTGATTCCATTTATAAATTGGGAAGCTAGCATAAGATTTTTTTTGGGGGGGGGTGGATTTCCAGTTCCTTATTTAAAAAGTAAGAAGCCAACTTGATTTTTCTACACATTTTTAACTCATGCTGCCTCCTGGAAGAAAATTTCTCAGCTCTTGTGACCTCTTGTACAATGGAAGGTTCATTAAGTGGAAACCATTTCTAGGCTTCTGGGGAGAAACCTGCAATTGCATTCGCACACACCCACGGCCGTCAACGTGCACAAGCATCACACACTGGAGCACACGCCTTCCCTCCCCCAGTTCCTGGACGTCCCAGCGCTGCAGGAAGTTGTCACTGGATTCCCACTCACAAGAAAAAGAAGAGAGAAAAGAAAGTGGCCTTTGCCAGGGGCCACGCCCGCGCTTCCCAGCAGTCTGGCCGCAGCCCTCATCAGACAGGTATGCTGTCTGCTCACCTTTGTCCGCCTTCTCAGCAGCCAACGAGGCTCTTCAAACCACAGCCACCTCTATGTCCCACCGGCAAAGTGAATGACTACCAGCCCTCGAGGGAAGCCCTGACTCTTCACCAGCCATCCCAGTCATGATGACGATGCTCTGGAGAGCGCTCTGAGAAAACCCCAGCCACGAGGTCAAGTCTGAAGAGAGACAGCCTGCAGGTGAATGTTTCCTGCCCGCCTGCCCGCTAGGAAGGACCCGGAGCGCAGTGATCAGGGAGGGGCCACGGGGCTTCCCAGGGAGCACTGATCTCCCCAAAGAGTGCGTGGCTCCGAAATCCCCCATGCACCGGAAGTCGTGCTGGATCTCCAGCTTTGTCTATCTTCCCTGGAAGGAGATCAGGGCAGCCGGAGCAGCTTCCAGGCTGAGACTTCAGGAGGTCGAAAGGCTTGGAGGTGGGGGAGGGAGGTGCTCTTCACCTCCTGGGTTTTGCTGTACATTTCACCTGTGCGCCATAAATCCAAGTGTCTTCTCAAATACAGCTCTCCTATGAAGTTACATCAAAAACTGTGGCGACATTAGTTTTGGTCAGAGATGAAAAGAAGAGCTGGGGAAACTGTCTTATGGCCAGATAGGGAAGGACTGGATGGTAAAAGGCCTTTTCACTATCCACGCCTGCTTTTTTTTTGGGGGGGGGTGCCCCTTATTTAAACACTATTTAAAGCATCTTTCGATCCAAGAAGCTTCCTTGGACTTGGGTATTTCTGAGCCATTTATTTACCAACCAGTCACCTGATGGGGCCACATAACTGGAAGAAGGGCAGTGCAGTGCAATGTCGTGGGGGGCAGCATTTGTGCCCCCATGCCACCCCAGCGACCTGCCTGGGCCTTCCTTCTTCCCAAATCCAGCCGAAATTTTCTCAGGCTTTCAGCTGTCCTTGTCATCAGTAGAAGAGCCAGTCAGTATGGGGCTGATGCCATCAGCAGGTCCCTGGTCACATATGGCCGGCTGAGCAGGCTCGGCTGCCCACTGACCGCTGAGGAGACCCAGAGGACAGCAGCGCAAGGAGACACAGATGGAACCTGCACAGGTGAGTCCAGCAGGCCGCAGAGGTGGGGCACACCCTCCTGTGCACACCCACTGGCCTGTCCAGAGCAGCTCAGCCCAGGTTCGGCCTCTCCTACAGGGATGACGGGAACATGGGAAACCGGACGCCTGAAAATTCAGATAGTGCTTGTTTCTCCGTCTTTCTTCCTTTCAGAGCCTAAGAGTTTAGTTTATTTTCTTCTTTACAAATAGGAAAAATGTTCGTTATTCCTGGAGAAAGACAAAAAGTCAGACAGTTCTGCTCAGTCTGCACGGGGTGCAGTGCTGTCTCTTAGTGGTGTGTGATTTAGTCAGGAGTGATGGGTGGGATGTGCAGAGAACACACACACACACGCACGCACACACACACACACACACACACACACACACACACTCACTAGGCTCACAAAGAAGTCCTGGGCGGCTCTCTCTTGACTTTGAACCAAACATGACACCTCTGTGCTTCACCCACCACAGTTCTGTAGATACTCCAAGCACTGGGCATAAAACTAACTGACAGGCCCCAGAAAAGGCTGAAGATTGTACTAGAGATGTAAAGGAGAGGGAGGACGAGTTTGGTGGGGAACTGTGACAGCCCCACAGGGAAGCATGTGGCGCGGGAGGTGAGAGAGAAGCCAGCAGCAATAGGAAGACACTTGAATGTAAACCTTCAGTATTATGAGTTCTTTAGGAGTGCCTTTCTGTGAGAACTTTCTGTTGAGCCAAATAGCAAATCTCAAAGAATTTGAATCCAAATCCGTTAGGTTTGATTGTGAATATTCTCCCTGAGGAAATATTGTTCCCTGAGGATAAATGAGATTTCAGAGAGCAACAAATCAGAAGTTTCCACTTGAAGATTTGCATTCTTAGAAATGAGGAGACCACATACCCTTCTTTGTCACATCATTTGGACCTTTTGTTCCCTGTTGTCACTGAACCTTCATGGCACAGGCTATGGGCAACATTCCAAGGTGACCACAGGGTAAAACTCTGCTAAGTGTTAGAAACACAAAATGTGGGTAAAGGAAACAGGCTAACCATACTAACTGTAGCTTGACAAATGAATTCCTGTGAACACAGCAAAAGAAATCAGATTTTCCGATCAGTTATCCTTATTGATTTTTCATGATTATTTCTTTTTGATCATTTCTCAAAAGAAATGAGAACAGTAGAAGTTAGAACATTGCAATAGAACTCAGAAGAATCTGTACTGAAATGTTTTATTTCTATTTCAACAATAACTACCACTGGCTTTATCAATGACTCTATGTGGTGTCTTACCTTTAGAATCCCGAATTCACACTGGGGTACAGGCAGGTCTGGATATATTTAGAATTTGCATATAGGTTCATGTATATATGGTCTATTTGTTAGGTTTTAAGAGCTTTCTAGGAACAAAATTAATCCCTCCCCCACCTACACTCTCAACTATGGCAAGTAACAGATTGTACACTTGTCTATTACTGCAGTTGTATTTTTCTTTTCAATGTATGTCTTGAGATTTGGATTCATGCTTGACTTGTGTCTGATTTTTCACCAGATAGAAAGATGAAACAATTATTTCTGGAGAAGACATATGCACATACACAAAGCGTATCTACTAATAAGACATAAAAGTAGAAATAATTATTTAGAGGTATAAAATTTAGACACTGTAATTTCTAAAATATCACTTTGTTTATTAAAATACATATATTCCAAACAAGCCTCTTTTTGAGAGAGGGAAGGAAAATCTGTTCTAAGTGTGGCTTCACAGATGGAAATGTGATTCAGTATTTGTACATACACACTCTCAGCAGTACTCATATCCCCTTTCCCTCCACTGCCCTATTCATCCTTGTCAATTGTGTGATAAAGACCATTGCTCTGAGCAGGGGTCACTATTTCATAAAGTCTGGATTATTTTTCAAGTGCTAAAGTTGCTTTAATGATCAAACTTTCCCATAATTCTGAGGATATGAGCACAACCTGCTCTTGAACTCTCTGGTGCTGATTCTGGGCCAGGGATATAGCTCAGAGGTTCCAGCGCCTGTCTTGCAAGCGCAAGGACCCGGGTTCGATCCCCAGTAACCACATACAATACTGGGTGTGGAGACTCACCCCAGCAGCAACCAGTACCACATACCACAGTGTCAGGCATGGTGGCTCACGCCTGTCATCCCAGCACTTGAGAGGCAGAGGCAGGAGGATTGCTGTGATGTGAGTTTGAGGCTGAGCTCAGGGCCAGCCTGAACCACAAAGTGAGACTCTGTCTCAAAAAACCTTTAAAAAATGCTGATTCTTGGCCTTTTCTTAGACAAGTTTAAGCAGAATCTTAAGGAATGGGAACCTGTTTTTGAACAAGATTCACAAGTGATTCTTATGCAAAATGGAATTTAGTAACCAGTGCCACAAAAAATTGCAAATAAACTGATTCATTTAGAAAAGACAAACCCAGACCCAGAGCTTTGACTTTAGTCTTGTATGTATCTGAGTAACTGTGGCTCTACTCTCTACCACCATCCTCCAACAACCCAATGACAAGAAAATAAAATAAAAAAGAATGATGAAACAGGAAAATTTGAGAGAAAAAAAATTCAAGTAATAAGTGCTAGGATACTGAAGATAAAAAGCTCTTTTTCATTCTCCTCTGTGAGTCAAAAACAACTAAGACATCATTGCAGATAAAGCCCCTGTAATTTCAGGTAACCAGTGCTACTGACATACAGAAATACAAGTTGAGCATCCTTAACACAAAAGGTCTGAAATTGGAAGTACTCCAAAATTTTAAATTTTTTAAAATACTGACACAGCCCTCAAAAAGTTTTGGATTTCAGATTTTGCATTAGAAATATTTAACTAACTGAACCTACACATATCCTAAAACACTCATAGTCCCAAGGATGCTGTATTAGGCATACTCAACCTGTATTTTTTTGGTACTGGGGATCAAACTCAGAACCTTGTGCTTCTGAGGCAGGTGCAGAATCACTGAGCTAAATCTTTGGTCCTCAACTTATATTTAATAAGGATATTGATTTAAGACAAATGATCTAGAGATGGAAGAGCAGCAAAATCAAAGCAACATGAAGCGAAGCAGCATATGCCTACCTTGGAAGCACAAGTGGCCCAGTTTGATCTCCAGTACTGAAAAAAGGGGGTGGGGTGGATTTAGCTCAGTGGTTCCTGCACCTGCCTTGCAAGTACAAGGGCCCAGATTTGATCCCCAGTAACCACATACAACAATGTCGGGCATGAGACTCACACCTTCCAACAATCAGAACCATATACCATGGTGCCAAGCTTGATGACTCATGCCTGTAATCCCAGCACTCAGGAGGCAGAGACAGGAGGATTGCTGAGTTCGAGGCTGAGTTCTGGATCAATCTGAACTACAGAGCTGGACCCCGTCTCAAAAAAGACTAAAAAAAAAGTTAGAGTAGGTAGTGGAACTTGACCTCAAAATATTAAAAAAAGGCTTACTTAACATATTGATTGACCATAATACCCATAGAAATATACATATGGAGAACACAGCTCAAAATATTATACTGATAAGGAGGTATAACTAAAAGGGCTTGGAGAATGCTGCTCTGTTTCATTCCTTTATGACCTTGATAGGTGGGACCACTATGAGCAAGTAAAAGCTACAATACAGTCCCTTTACACGGTCATGTAAGACCCACTTTTAGAAAAGAATTGTGACTTAATGGAAGGTAAATGGAAGGAATCCATTTCTACAGGTGAAGCTGAGACCCAGAGGCAGGTAGACGAGGTATTGGGATATAGAAGCTGCTATTGTGGGGACCTTAGAGGTCTTCTCAGTGTCTTGTGTCAACAGTTTGGTAGTCAGCCTGTGTTGCTTTTGCTGTAGGAAGTAGAGCCCAGTAGAGGAACATTGGTCTCTGGGTGTATGCTTGAGGCGATATTGGGACCCTGCTCCTTCCTGTCTCTTTCTCTTTCACATCCCTGCCACCACCACAAGAGCAGCTTTGCCCTACCAGGTGCACAAGGGTTCACCTCAGGCCCACAGTGGAGGTGCTAAGTAACCATGGACTGGACCCTCTGAAACCATGAGCCTTTTAAACTTGTCTCAGGTATTTTGTCAAAGTGCCAGAAAGTTAACTAATGTATATGTCTTTTCCAGGAAAAAATGATATCAGATAGGAAACTTCTAGTGTACCTTAAGTACACCTATGGCTGGGATCAGGAATTGAAGGCAATCATGGTATTTTAACAGAGCTGTCAATATCCTTTCGGTCTCTAATGGGAATCAAAATGTAGTCAGGGTGGTTATACTGTGTTCAACAAATAATTAGGAGAAGTGTTCAGTATGTGTTTCTACATTCATATTTTTACTGAGATTTTCAGTTAAATTAGGCTACTTCAGCTAGAATGATCAAACTTCTAGTTTCATAAATTTGTTCTTTCAAAGAATTGACAATGATTTGTGTTTTGGTTAAAAAGGAAAACTCAGATTTTTTTTTCAGTACTAAAGATTGAACCCAAGGTCTACATAATAAACTACACCCCTAGCCCTATTTTATTTTTAGTTTTATATTTTTAGAAATTTGAGACAAGCTCTCACTATATAGTCAAGGCTGGACTTGACCTTGTGATCCCACTGTCTTAGGATTTTAGAGTGCTGGACGATAGGTGTGTACCATCAGACTGTCCTGTTTTTTGTCTTTGCATTCTCTCCCTTCTAGTCTACACTGTAGCTGTGAAATGTCTAATGCTCACTTCCAAAAGTACCAAACATATTTTATAATGAGTTCAAGCCTACGGTGGCCTATTGGTCCAGTAAGCCTGGGGCTGTTTGAGTTTGGGCTCAGAAAGAACTAACATTCCAAGAAATCCTTTCATTCCAGGTAAACTGGAATGGTTTGTCACTCTCGTGATGCACTACCTAATAAAGTATCCATAAGTCACTTGGGGCTATTTAACTTGCAATCAATGAAAGTAAAATAAAATTTAAATTTCAGTTCAATAATAACATACAGCTAGAGACTACTACATGGGGCCACTGTTATTTTCTAAAATAACAGTTTCTATCCGTGCAGAAAGTATTGTTGCCTAGTACTGAGCTTACAGGGTATTTCCTGCACTTTCCTGGAACTATTGTAATGTCCTTTGAAACCGCAGCCTAATCAAATGTCAAGCAAGTTCATGTAATGGCACTGCCACCCCCATTGGCACAGACTGCTGGGTCAGCAAAGCCACAGGGAAAACTTGTTTGTCACAGTTTATGTCTGGCTTTGGGTCTTTACCTTCGATCTTCTTAGAACCTGAGATTTACAAGCACTTGTCACTTTCAGTAGAAATGCAAACACAGCATAGGAAACATTCAAGATCACAATAAACATGATAAAACAGTTCAGTCCCTTTTTAATTGTGTCCATTGGGCATGGAGGGTACAGTAATTTTGCCCGCATTTATAGCTTCTCCTTTGATGTGCAGCACAGCTAAGCCAGCAGCTGGGCCTGAGTTAGAATGGAGGGAGATGTGCATGAGGAAGGCTACTGCTGGAGTGCGTGACTGCAGAGCGGCCCAGAGTTGTGGAATGAACAGCACTCGGACAATGCCCTTCTCCCCTAGTAGCGAAGACAGTCAGAAACAGAAACAGAGACAAACTGCTGGTTGGAGGATTCAGTGCTGAACGATCTAATTGTGAACATGGCAGTTTACTCATTTCACAAAGTAGGATTGGACACCTGCTACAGTTCTTGTCCCTGAGTCATTCACTGAGACTAGAGGGGAATTTAACATGTTTACTGACTTTAAAATAATGTAAGTCATGAGGAATCATGATGATTGGGATGCAGTGTGACCATCGTGGGGTCCATGACAGACCACCAACGACTTGGGAGAAGGTCCAAAATCAGATTTATTGCCAGTGGCTTCAAAGGATCCACCTCACCTTGGAAGCCTCAAACAGAACTTTACACTCATTTTTATATACTTATGCATCTATGGGAGGGGAAGACAGTGACTGGAGTCCCTGGAGAAGCAGTCGTTAATCTCAGCATAATTACATAAGCAGAGGGCCATGGAGAGGGAGCAGAAGGCTTGGCAGGGCCTTCTGAGATCCTTTGCTCCATTGAGTTTGTGGTGCAGCAGTGACCACAGTTACAATATATCTTCCTCAGCAAGCACAGTTATACTGTTAAACTGTAGTTGCCCATTTTTAAACCAGGAGACAGATTTCACCCTCTTTGAGGAGGATGGTGGTGTTGGTAGTGATGACAGTGATGCTCACTAGCCCTCCAGAGAGCTGTTCAAGCAGCAAGCTCCATGCTTTACAAAGAAGAGTCTGAGGTAACCCTTTAAATAGTTTTAGGATTATTGAACAGTTGCAAAGGTAGTGCAGAGAGTCCCCCTAGGATAATTGGTTTTGAATGAGATCACAATGATTTCAAGTCCTAGTCCTGCCATTTATTCATTGCATATCTTTGGAAAAATTATTTAACCACTTAACTCTATAGATGTGATTTCCTCAAGCAACAAATGGAATAATAATGTCTGCTTTAGGCTGCGGTAGGAAAGTTTAGAAAAATGACAGAACATATGTAAAGTGTTTAGTACCAGCTCAGGCCATTGAGATGCTTAAGAATCACTAATATTTTATTTGTATGGATGATGTATTTCTTTTAACAAATTAATGAAAATCACATATTTCAATAATTTTAAGTAGCTCACATCTAATATTGACTTATTTATTTCTCTGAAGGACAAATTTTATTTCCTTCTGTATTTCATTCTTTTTTTCAAAGAGCCTAAGAAGCTCTCATTTCTAAGCTTCACTCAAGCCCAGACCCACCATCTTGTCTTATGTTGTCCATGATCCTCTTTCTACCTAAAGAGACAGAGCAAAGAGGGATGGATGTGTCTGTTGTCTTAGTTGTTTAGGTTACTTTAACAGGCCTACCACAGATTGGGTGGCTTAAAAAAAAGAAATTTATTTCTCACAGTGCTGGGGGCTGAGAAGTCCAAGATCAAGTTGTCGGTCTCTTTGGTTGATGAAGAGGACTCATCATTTGTGTTATGTCTACACAAACCAGAGAGTCAAGAGAAGCAAGGCCAGAAGAGATGCTTTTCACTAGTCTGCCATGTCTTCATTTCCTCCAAAATGGCTCATTTCCAAATATCAGTGGACTTGGATGGATTTGAGAAGGGGCTTACACACACACACACACACACACACACACACACACACACACAGAGAGACAGCATCCATACAAGATGGGATGCTGAGGTCCTCTGCTGATCTGTTCGAGGAGAGACTGCTGATCTGTTCGAGGAGAGAGGGCTTGTGCAATGCCCTTAAGAGCTCTGGGAATGAAAACTGCAGCTTTTCTTCTTGTGGCTGGTAAACAGTGTGCACCACAGCCCGAGGTCCCTTGAAGAGCTGCAGGGGTGGCAGAGCATCCGAGAAACCAGAATACCAACCAACTTTCATAGCACGCCCTTGTCTCTCTTTTTGTGCTCACCAAGATAATGAGGGCTATTCTCCTCCTCAGACACACAGAACTCTCCAAATCCTCCAGGATTCCCTGGGATCCATTTAGTTTATGCACATTTTTCTCTATCATTGACTAAGAATCACTCCTACTGCCTGATTTCTTGAGAAGAAAATGCTTCTAACTAGACAATATTTGGGCTATGCATTCAAAATCAGTTCTCCGAGGCTGGAAAATATGATAAATAATTGAGCACAGTGGAGTTTCTCTGTATTTCTTTCTGTTACCCAGAGGATACTTTTCAAATTATCATTTAGCCTTCACCCTGACACAGACACACGAAATCAGCATTGTCTTGTGTCTTTCCTAGACATTTTCTCTCTCTCTTTCTCTGTTTTCCCCCTCCCCCACTGATGACAATTCACTAATCTTGAACTGTAGGTCAATTTCAGTTTCCCTTTTCAATTCCTAAGAAATTCACTTGGAGATACTGGGAAATTTGGGGTCATTATGGTCTTAGTGGAAAGCCCCAAGTTGAGAGTGAAGTTTTTTTCTTCAGTTTGAAAGCCAACATTGGCCTTAAGACAATTGTGAAATATGCTTGGAAATTGTTCCCAACAAATTTCTCTGGAAAGAATTTAGGCTGTTAGCAATGAAGGGTCTAGCACTAGATTCAGCACCTTCATCTTGCTGCTCACTCAAGACATGCTTCGGAAGTTGCTCCCTCAACACATGTCCTAGGATGGGTACTTGTGGGCTATGTGGACTGAATTCTGTTTAGTAGTGACTGCAATGACAAAGGTTCTGCATGTGTCCCCTACTGTAAAACTAGTGAATTATGAATAATTACAACATCAGCTGTTCTACCCATAGCACCCACTGTCTTACTTGGTCTGCACAAGTCATGCACAAGAATTGAACTCAGGCTCTGAAGTAGAGAACCTGACTGTAGCATACCCTAGTGGCCATTTTATAAAAACATTCAGAAGCCATCACTGAACTACAGGCCAACAGCCTCAACACAATGACAGAAAGCATTGTGAGAGTTCTCCAGCTGCTTGTAAGCATTTCTCTAGTCTTCCCCTTACAATGACAATAGTGGTAGTTATCTGGTTAACAGTAGTTATCTAGTCAGCCAGGTCAGTTGGCCCACAGCCTACCAGACCCAGTTGTCTCCTCACTCCCAAGCCAATGCTCACTTCGAAGAGAGAGCCAGTTTGAAGGAAGCATGGGTGGTCACACTGATTCCACTAGAAAGAGAAAGACTGTGTAAAAACATTTTTGTTACGTGGTGGGAGTATGGCTTTGGAAATGGAGTCCTGAAATGACATCATGAATGCAGTGCAGTGATTACGTCTCATAACAGAGAAGCAGTCAATCTGTTCAGCATTTTAAGCACATTCGTTGGAAAGTGGTCTCATTGGAAGATAGCCCTGAAGACACATCACTATGCTCCATCCTCTCCCTGTAAGGGCATTTTGCAAAGCACTTTAACAAAGCCCCTCTGAACCTCAAGTGTAGAAAAAGAGGAAGAAATGGCGATGTGTCATGGCAAAAGCTTTTGACATCTTCCAAGACAAAGTATACAAGAGGCTGGATACTGGAGTTAAGGATCAGGAGATAGTTCCTCCTACTTGCTGTCCGAATAGTTCACAATTTATAAAGCAACCTTAACCTCACCAGGCCACTTTTCAAAGAAATCTACTTTGGTTGAAGTGAAGACATAAAGGTTGATTTAATTTTGTGTGGTTAACTTGGGCACCAATAGGACAAACTGGAATAATTTTAGTGGGCTAAAGTACCGTGAACAGTCTAGAAAATACTGGTGGAAAATGCTCATTGACCAGGTAATATGACATGACCCCTGATGTCTATAATTAACATCAAATAGTACAAATCTGTTTGACTGTCAGAAAATGCCAGAGGCCAACAGGTGTGACCTTCAGCTTCAGCCGTGGTGCAGACAAGTTTTCTACAAGTTTCCATTTCATCTTCATACGATGAAGATGGCATATTTAGTCACAGGGTGGCAAAAGATTAACCAAAACAATTCCTTTGGACCAGAGAAGTGTGAACAGCTTTGCAATGAAAAATCTGGCAATTTGGTTTTGGGTCTCTTTGTTGGTTCATGTTTGATTTTGAAATAAGGGGCTTTTTCAAAGCACAGCAACCTTTTCCTTGTTTTCATAAAATATCACCCTCTGTTTCCATGCAGAGAAGCAAACACTTTCAAAAGGTCATGTGATGTCATCTCAGCAATGTAGAAATTTTAAAAAAAAATTAACTAACAAGCAAAAGAGGATGTATCTGATAATGATCTCTGGCTGCATGACTTAAGGCTGACTGTAAGTGTATATATGTAATTCTAGAAGGGTTCCAGTTTGAAATTTGAGAGCTGTAATTCCCTAATAAAGACCACTTGTTTGGCCAGGGCTATTTTAACTCCGAGCTGGGTTACACAGGAAATTGTCTCCTGATCATCTTGGGGTTATTATCAGCATCGCCTGAGAATGAGAGCGAGCAGATGCAGAAAAAGATAAACAAAAGACTATCTCCTTCCTCACAAAAAGGGCTGGCACCTGAGAGCACAGGATGGCATCCTGAAGTTGTGTGAGCTTCAGGGGAGAATTCTTCCGCTCTCCTCACAGAATCATGCTCTGTTCCACGCTGTGCTTACTTCTGGCTCTGGAGAGCAATGATCCTCTGATGGGGGTGATTTTCTTCCCAGGGGACTTTCAGTAATCTCTGCAGACATTTTTCATTGTCACACTGGGAGCCCTACTAGCACTAGATGAACTAAGCAGACCAAAATAGCACCAAAACTAGGCTCGGAGTGTTAAATTGTCGTCAAAACTATGGTCTACAGAAGGTAGGCCGGGATCCAAATGTCAAACCTACAAAGTAACCGAGTACTATAATAAAAGATTTAAAAGGCACTTTGAATGTCCCAAGGCAACCATTGAAATGGCCACAGCACACCTGAAAAATAGCACTCACACCAAGAACCCAGAGGAAAACCTCATCTTAAATGACAAAAAAAAAAAAAGAGATAGTCAACTAATGTGACACTAAGATAAATCAGTTACTAAAATTATCTGACAAACATTTTAATGTACAGAAAAGCTTCAGTGACAAACTGTTTTAGTACCAATGGAAAGCAGAAAACATCAGTGAAGAAGTCACGGTTGTAAAGACCCATCAATGGAAATGTCAGAACTGAAAAATATCACAACGGTAATGAAAACCCTGATCAAAAGCAGGAAGGAGAGGAGAGAGGACAGACTCACAGAACTTTTAGACATACTAATGGAATTTACTCTGTCTTAATATCAGAAAGAACACAGAGTCGAAACAAAATGCAAAGAGAATCTAAATAAAGAGTCAAAATATAGAGGAACTGTAATAAAAGATTTTTAAAATCTTAACTAAATTTTTTTTTAAAAAATGAAATTGTATCAATCTGAGGCTCACAAGGAAGACAGAGAAAAAGTAGGGTTAAAAGAGTATAATAGGGTGAAGGGGGAAAATGTTGAGATTGTAACAAAAAAGTAAGGAAACAAATTTTATGTATATGGGGAGGATGATAGGGTGGGTAGGGTTTTAGGAAAAAATGAGAATTAAGTTGTGTCTTATACTGGTACAAATCCCCATTATGGAGTGCAATCATGATATGTATATTTAATGTACCAATAAAGATAATTTTTTTTAGAAAGAGTATTTATAAAAACACAGTGGTTGAGCAGAGTGTGGTGGTACATTCCTCTCAGAAGACTGGTGAGACAGAGGGATCACAAGTTTGAGTGCAGCCAGGGCAACTTAGTGAGACCCTGTTAAAAAGTAAAATATAAAAAAAAAAAAGGGTTAGGAGTATAGCTCAGTAACAGTGCTTATCAAACATGCATGAGACCTGGGATCTAACTATAGTATCACAACAAAACCAAAACAAACAAAACAGTATAATAGCTGAAAACTCCCCAATTTGGTGAAAGTCATAAACCTACCTGTGTAAGAAACTGAAAAATCTTCAATAGGCTATGTCCAAGCAAACCCACATCTCAGAATACTATGATCAATCATCTAAAGACTAATTACAAAGTCTGGAAAGCAAAGAAGAGTGACACATGGGGCATACAAATTCAAGTGACTGCATCTGTCGTTTGAAACCGTGGAGGTTGGAAGGACACCGTGGTATCACAGGGGCTAAGGAACATTCAAGGATTCCAAGCATGTACTGCAATGCCTAGCTTAACAAAGGCATTGCTAGGTAGGTATCTTCTCTTTTAAAAATGTTCTTTTTTATTACTTTTGGAGGTCTCACATAATCAAGGGATATACAAACTAAGTCAAACAAGTGATATCCATTGGGACATTCTAGGACACAGATGCAAAAAAGTATGCTTCAAAACAAAGTAAAAGTTCACTGGTCTGTACTCTGGTTGTGGCCCCTGTATTCATAGCTGGATGGCTCTGGGTAAATCCCTTAAGCTCTTTGAGCTTTAATTTTCTCATCTGAAAGATAAAGAGGTTGAACCAACTGACCTCAGATGGGTTTTTCTTTTTTCTGATCTAAACTCTTGAAATAATGAGTCAACTTCATACTTGTAAACAGGAAAAGTTCTTTGGCCCTTCAACTAAAAACGTACCTTCAGAACAACTGACGAAGTCGGCGCCTCTGAGTCAGTCTCCGATCACCACACAGTGCTGCATCTGACTGCAAACACAATGCTGCATAGCAAAGAGGAAGGCTGTCCCATGCAACACGCAGAGCAGTGGGTCAAGAGTGTCATTAGAGATTTTACAAAATCTCGCAGAAGCAAGTTCTGGGGGCTATTAGCCCAGGCTTGGTTTGGCATCTGGAAACCCTCACATGTTCTCCCTGAACAAACTTTCTTGGATGAAAGTTCTAGCTTTTAAAAAGTAGGGCAGTGGCCTCTGAGAAAAATAAGATGCTCTTGGATGGGGTAGAAGTAGCCCCCATGAGTGGCTTCTCCATTCTCAGCCTTACTTGTAGCTGATAGATATGGGTTTCTAGAGGTACAAAGCCATGGGCAGGGAGATCCAGGCCTTCATGTACCTCAAGGTCAACTAAGTAATGGACACACCTTTCATTATTTCTAAAGTTCACCTTTTACTGGGGAGAAGTACTTCAGAAGGCAGTGCAGGGGATGTTGGTTCAGAGGCAACAGCATTTATAGGGGATACAAACAGCACTGAGCAGTCAGGGTATAATAGTTAGGAAACCTAGGGGAAAGAGACCCCTAGGTAAATAGCAAGAGCGCGACAGTGCCAGAATTGACAAGTCTTCACAAGGCTCTGTCACTTACCAGCTCCATGAGCCTGCCAAGGGCATAGAGTTGTCTCAGACTCCCTTGGAGGCCTGCGCAGTCCATCAGCTCTGTTGTGATTGCTCCTTCAGGGGACAGGGCTCCCTCATCTGGAGTTCAGTGGTGGGAGTGGTTACCCAGACAAGGCAGACTGAAATGGAGGAGGCATGGATCATCTCGAAAAGGACTGGCCCACTTCAGAAGGGCTCTGCAGGCGAGAGGGTCAGAGGATAAGACCTGACCAGCGTTCCTGGCACAGTTGCTGCAGGGCCTGTCCCTTACATGCCTGCAGACTTGTCTTTGACCATGACCTCAGGGACTCTGCTGTTCCATGCCCATTGCCTCCTCTGAACTGTACCTAGTACACATGGCTATCAGCACAGCTGTGCTCTACACGCTCCATGTGTCTGGCTTCATGCATGCCAGGTTGGGTATGAACCTGGGGCTCCCCTCCGGGCTCTTCAGAGATCTGGTCAAATGTCTCTGTGGCTCAAGTCATGTCCTGGCTGTGGGAGGTGAAATAATCACCTCTTGAGATTCCTTGATCCCTGTTGTACTCACAGGAATCAATCCCTGTGCTAGGCAGCTTTCCATCTCTGTAACAAAATACCCAAGATCCTCAGGTTGAAGGAGGAAAAGCTTATTTGGGCTCATGCTCTCAGTTCATGGCGACTTGATGATGATGTTTTCACGGCACCGTACATCATGGCTGCGAAGTGTGACAGAGGAGACAACCTGCTGCAAGGCAGCCAGAAGGCCAAGAGAAAACAGAGGGGCAGGATCCCAGTGCCCCCTGGTAGGGCATGACCCTGGCAACCTAACTTCCCCACTGGACCCTCCTTCTTCAAGTCCCACTACTTTTCACCAGGACCAGAGAAGGACAATGAAGTCTTTACCACACGGACTCTTGGGAAATCGCTAAGATCTAATCCTCACAAACTCTCAAGGCTGAGGGCTGAGTAGCCCAGTTCCTCCTACCAGGCTCAGACTCCAGCCTGGTTCCGTGAGTCTTGGCTCTTGTGTCTTATCACTCAGTGACTGCCCCGGGATTGGTTACATCCGTCCTAGGAAAAGCTGTTATGGGTGCTGGTGGCCATGATGGCTATGTTCAGTGAGATTATTCTAATCTTCACCTTCTGAATGACACCTGGAGTTTCCCATGAGTTCTTCGCATACCCATCATGAGCTCAATCTTCTGTGTATTTAAAATGACAAAATAATGTGAAGGACAATTTAGCATCCATTAGTACTCTGTGTATACCTCTATTATAGTACTTATGACATTGTGCAGTAATTTTTTTGTTTACATGTCTGTCTTTGCCACTGGCTTTGAATTCCTCCGGGGCTTAGGCTCTGACTTCACTCGTCCTACATCTCACCTCCTCTTCTGAGCCCAGCGGCTGAACACTTGGAACATAGTAGGTTTTTAATGCAGTAGCTTTGTAGTTAAGCTCATGAGACTGGTACGTTCATTCCACACATCTCTTTGGTGTAATTATTTTTAAATTCATGAATAGAAGAGCAGAGCAGATGAGTAGGAGTGTGCTGGGAACCAGGTGCCTCACCGTGAGGCCAACCCATCTCCCAACCTTCCTCCAACAGTGCTGCCTTCCCAGTGGGTCTGCTCTGTGTGGCCTTCACAGAAGCTTCCGTAACTATACATTAGCACTGATGTTGTCCTTGTCTACTTCCTATCACCCTGCTAGAATATAAACTCCTGAGAACCAAGGACAGGAGCCCTCTTAGTCCTTAGAAAACACCCATAACCTAGTTAATGTCTAGCATATATTAACTATCTAGTAAATATTAAGAAAATTAAATAATGGAGTTTTGGGCTCCTAGAGTGTTTTGAATAATGGCAAAGAATGTCACTTTTGCTAAATGAATTACCTGAGTAATGCTCTAAGTATGAAATGTGCTTATGCTTATATTTAGTATTTTTATGGAAAAAAATAAATTTCTGCCTTCAGATTCTCACTTATTTTAAGGCACTAATAAATTTCTTCTATCTCTCCTCAATAAGACAAGAGGCTTCCACATTCTTGAAGAGATGAGATCGGCACAGATAGACTCAGTACACTGTAGTTCACAGTACTGTGTTCCAAAGTGGGGACACATAGTTTCCCAAAGCCGCCCTCGAGCATGTACCAATTATTCAACCAGGAATAATAAATTATGATAGGAACGTAGTCATAGTGGGGAATTTGCCATGGTTTTAGCAACACTTCTGCAGAAAGTTTTATAAGAAAACATAGCTGGATATGGTAGTGAATGCCTATCATCCCAACTCTCTGGCAGGCTGAGACAGAAGGATCACAATGAGACCCTGTCTTAAAATTTAAAAAATAAAGTGAAATAAAATGTATAAAGGGCTAGCGATGTGGCTCAGAGTGAAAGTCCTGGGTTTAATTCCTCATTACGGGGAAACTACAACACAAACTAGATAATGGCTCTACAAATTACATAATTTTTATACACAAAACCTCCCATGCATGTATTACTTGTTAGTATTTATTAACATGCTGAAAATTTATTGGATTCTAATGTTAAACCATGAATCTCTTACAAATATATTTGAATCATAGTATGAATATTTAGGAGAGGTCTCGTCTGTGGAGTTTGGGGCAAACACAGGGAAGAGCTACACGTGGTAAGAAGCCAGCTCTAGGCTTGGCCACACACGCTTCAGAGGTGCAGCCCCTGCCCGTCCCTTCCCTTCCAGCTTTGCCTGGGTCTTTACCCTGTAGCCTACGCTGAAGGTCTTTGTACAAAAGGATAAAAATCTTAACCCTACCATGACATCTAAAATGGAGACAGGCTAGAGTATTTTGTGTGGATACCAAGTTTCAAAACTTGTGATCCTTTTGGAGATAACTTTGTGAGGAGTGATTAAGGAGTAAGAGGGAGTAGAGGGGTGTCAAAAAGGGTAGGTTACTAGTGCTGTGTAGTCAGGTAACCAGTACTGTGCAGTCAGGTTACCCGTATTGAGTAGTCAGGTTACCCATACTGTGTAGTCAGGTTACCAGTACTGAGTAGTAAGGTTACCGGTACTATGCAGTCAGGTTACCGGTAATGAGTAGTCAGGTTACCCATACTGTGTAGTCAGGTTATTGGTATTGTGCTGTCAGGTTACCAGTACTGTGTAGTCAAGTTATTAGTACCGAGTAATCAGGTTAGCCATACTGTGCAGTCAAATTACTGGTACTGTGCAGTCAAATTACCGGTACTGTGTAGTCAGGTTATCAGTACTGTGTAGTTAGGTTACCTGTACTGTGTAGTCAGGTTACCAGTACTGTGTAGTCAGGTTACAGACACTGTGCAGTCAGATTACCGGTACTGTGTAGTCAGGTTACAGATACTGTGCAGTCAGGTTACTGGTACTGTGTGGTGAGGTTACCGGTACTGTGTTTAGGTTACCAGCACTGGCTATGGGTACAGGCTGTGGCTCAGTTTTATTTTAAAGGCAGCATTATATAACTAAATATATACTTTTAAAAAGAATGTATTGTCTGTTAGTACATTTTAGGTGAGATTTATAACCACATTTATTATTGAGAATTTACACCTGTACATGATACATCTTGATTTTTAATTTTTCCCATTCCTGTTACCTCCCCTCTCCCTATATAGATAACTTGGTTTCCTTTTTTCCTTTTTATCTTCAATTTTTCTTTCCCTTGTCTCCTCTCCCCTCCTCCCAGCTTCCCTTTCCCTTTGAACCCTTTCCTCTCATTTCACAATATCTCTCATGCCTTTTAGCCATCATTTAGTTTCAGTTTCTCATACTAGATAACTATTCAGTATTTACACATCTGTATCCTATTTATCTCACTTCTGAGGATGGCCTCTATGTGCAACCACTTAGTTATAAATGACTCAAGCCTATCATTCCCTATGGCTGAGTAATACTCCAGTTTCTTAAAAAACACATCTTCTTTGTCCAGTCTTAACATGTTGTTGAACACATCATTTTAGCAGCCTGGGTTTGTTCATCTGGCAATGAAGGTGATAACTAACCTCATCGTGATCTTTCAAGGGTTAGTCAATAGGTACAAAGCACTTGGAGAAATAGCTGGAAAACAATGAGGACAGTCAGTCTACTCACTGTCATCATGATCTGTAGTTTTAGCCTAGACTGGATATTTGTGGTGCTACGTCACCCATGTCCCAGTCATGTTTGTCCTTGGAAATGATTTGCTGTGGTCTGATGTTTGTATCCTGGGCTTTGGGGAGATGGTTCAGTGATGTGAAATTCCGGCCCTTATTAAAGAGACCCAGGAGGACTTTGGGTCTTTTTCTCTAGGCAGAAGAGGCCACCCATGAATCAGAAACTGCCCCTCACCAGACCCTGAATCTGCCCTGGCCTTGGACTTCCTGCCTTTAGAAGTGTGGGAGATGCATTTCTGCTGTTGTGTAAACACTCAGAGGGGGGTGTTTCAGCAAGACATGGTTATCATGCCACCCTTGAACTGCTGGCTCTGCTCACTTCGCCGCCCATCTGCAGATCCTGACCTGTGGCATCCACTGATTTGCAGAAGGTAGGTTTGCTTTTGTGTTTGCTTCGCCCTCCCTGTTTACCTGTGGCTCTTCTTCCCAGTTCCTGAGAGCCCTGTTGGAAGCGTCAGTAGCACCAACTGCTGACTTACGTAACTGTGTTGGAAGCATTTCTCTCAAGAATTTGCTCAACCCTGCAACTCAGTTGCCTGGGGAAACCAGCTGCTGATGTCACAGGCGTCTCACTTCCCATTCTCCCTTGGTGCCCTCCTGCTGAGGCCGCGGCAGGGTTCAGTAATGGGCTGGCCAGGCCACTATGTCTCTTCCCCATGAGGACAGGACAGAGACCCTGCCCCTCTTCTGGCAACACCTGCACTCAGCTATGTGGGCATTAGGGCCGCAGAGCTCACCCTATCCTCTTCCTTCCAAACACCGAAATGCCTGTGGAAATAGTGTCAGATTAAACTTGGGGGAACCCTTCCTTCTCTAGGGCAAAGGTGTAAAACTAAAATGAGAGAAAAAGGGAAGAATCCTTGGGGCCTTTGCCTGGAGCATCAGAGGTTATTTCTGGGGTCTCAGGAGTAGATCGTGGCCTTTCTTCACACTCCAAACACACCGAGTCATCTCCACCTCTGCCTTCTGCCACCTGCTGCTCATTCTCTTCAGAGACGGAGACATGATCTCCTGTTCTGCTAACCTGAACAGATGTTAGGGCTGTGGCAATATTTTACTAGACTTTATGGCTATTTCATAATACAGTCTTATAACCGTGCTCTGTCCCAGTGACCTAGTCAAGCTGTGCAAAGTGCAACCCTTGCTTCATACCTTCTGCTGAACTCACTATTGAAACAAATGCAGGCTGCCAAGATTGTTTACCATCCTTTAAACTGGTATCTGAAAATCAGTGATAGTGCTTCCTCCTACACTGGAAAAGAAACTAAGAGAGAAGCAAAAATCCAGCCCATGTTGGAGCGGTCACTCCCAGAGGGGTGTGTTTTATAGCTCTGCAGCCTCCACCCAACTTGAGCTGTGACAAGAGAATAAAGAAGGCAACAGGACATGCTCACAGTGACCTGTGCAGGGGGAGCCATGACGAGGACTTCCACATGTGCATACCACTTCATCCTTCTGAGCTGGTACACTTTCCTCAACCTTTACATCCCACAGTTCGGAGATTTGTTTCAAAATGGTGCACAGTCAAAGTACTTGACACTCCTCAATCTGGTGAGTCTGTGAGCTCTTTGAGGAGCCAGTGTGTGCAGTATCGTTCTTGCATTCTATTAAATACACAGTTCGGTAACTTGTCATCCTTTATTGCTGGTAAGTTTTGCTTGCTTCCTTCACAATGTGTCTGAGAACCTGTTTGGAAACTCTTTGTGGCTACATTTTTGGACTGGCTAACTGTTAAATGCTCTTTTGTAAAGAATCTTGCCTTAGAGGAACTGGGCTAATGGTTTAACGATGGAACTGACGACAAAGGTGGGAGCGATTTTGAACCTTGCTTGGGAAAGTCTGTGAAGAGAAGGCAGAGTGGCGTATGTTGTGTAGGAAGTGTGATTTCCAATGGAGGCATAATGCCATTTTCCAGCACACACAGACTCGCAGATTTATCTAAGAAAAGCAAACACATTTTGCCATGTTCAGCTCCCACTTCAATTTTTTATAGGCTCAAGTTCCATCTGAAAGGACAAATCACCCAGCAGAATAATCACACATACGTATTTTCAACTCTTTAAAAACTAGTCTCATAACTTCACCCAGTTTTGTCTTCCTGACCTGGTTGTTCCAAGTTACTGGTATATGAAGAATGAATGGGAGAGAAAAACAGATTTTTAAAAAAGTATTTTGGGAATGTATTTTATAAAATAAAAGCTAAAAGCGAGCATCCTTTGGAGATGAAAATTAAGTGTTTGAGGTTTTTGACTAAAATAAAGGAGGCCACCTAAACATCTGGCTTCAGAAACTGGACGGTATATTCCAGTCCTTTGGAATCTAAATCCCTGTGTGGCCAGCAGAAGTTGTTCATGGCCAGAAAATCTGACTCCAAGATACTTGCAAGCAGAATGGAGAGGATTTGGATTTAGGCCAAGTGATACCTCCTCCTCTTTGCTGGACATTTCCTTGCCTCTTGATTCTGGCCTAAAAAGCCTGAGCTCCACATACAGCTGTAGGATGCTGGAAAAGAGCAAAGTCATGCTTATTTTAATTGTCGAATTTTATTCAGAAAGCAATTCACAGAAAACAAAGGGAAAGTTGCTTTTATGGACGTGTAAGAGTACCATAATTTTTCAAATGAGTCTTGTATCTCTATTGGCTTTGTATGTAAAAAGGGTCAGCTAAAGAGAGGGAGCGTCTTTGGCAGAACTGGTGCTCTGATCAAAGCCAAGTTCCAGTGAGGATGTTCTGTCTCACACAGCTATCGCTGGGAACACATTTGGCAGCTACTGCCATCATCCAGCTCTCTGACTTCTTTAAACTCACTTATGTGACCGAGGGCCTTTCCCTGGGGTTAATCTCACTTTTTACTCAGTGCCTAATCATCCTCCTCACCCACTGCTTTTCCTTTTGTGGAGTCCAACCTCTCCCCTCTCCTCGGCTTTAACTGCCTCTCTCCTTCCAAGCTCAATAGTTCAGTTCTTCCTTGTGCCCTCCTTGACCAATCTGCTCACCATCAGGTGCCAGATTCGCCTTCCACAGCTCAGGGTTTTATTCTGTTCTTATAAAAAGGTCATGGCCTCTTTTAAAAATGTGGTTGGCTGCTCAAGTAGCTTCACTGGCTTCCTCCTGCCATATGGAACTAGTCCTGTATTTCAGAACACACGCTGGTCTGGCCCTGGAAGGCTGGCTCCCCCCGCACAGAGGTCTGTCTCCCCCCAGGATAGCTCTGGAGGCTTCCTGCCCCCACTTCTCGGCCTGTATTCTCACTGTTCTCAGGGAAAGCTCGGGAGCTGTCTCCCTCATAGACCACTTGAGGTCCTGACATCTGCATAAAAACCTTTGCTGATGAACTTCCCAAGTTTGTTTGTCTTTCTCTGACTTGAGAACTGCTCTTAGGAACTGCTTATTTATGTGTAGTAGTATTTTGTACATTGATTCTAACTCTCCAGTTTGAGCACAGCTCAGAACCAGAAGTTTCTCCTTCTCGGCCGTTGCCAACCTGAACAGTTTATAGCTCCACTTTGAATCTGCCACATGGTGGGCACAGGGTACTTGGTAATGAGACCTGGTCACAGGACCACTGATGCACTTGATCTTGGCTTTCTCTGAATTCCTGAGGAAGAGAGCTCCAGGGGCTTCTTCTGCCCTGATGCATAAACAGAAAGGAACTACTGTGGTTGTTTCTTAAACGTGTTATTTATAAACTGTTCCTCACCTGGCAAAGATAGGCAGAGTGTATTTCAGAGGATCAATTTAAGGATAGATTTCAAATGTGTTACTTAGGTAAAATTCAAGGCTTTAAATTTTCTATCTATTGAAGTTACATGGGATCGTGTTTTTTTTTTACTAATTTATGTTAACAATGATTAATTAGTTGATGGTTACTCTGATCAAATCATAGAGTTTTTATGACTTGTAAAACCTGAGTATTTATTTTACTTATGTTGGTTTTGTGCCACTGGTATCTGACCCTGCTTATCAGGAAGTTGATGTGTCGCTTGTTAAATAGCTTTATTGTCTAATTGTCTGAGTGTAAATTGTGCTTTTTTTTTATATATGTGATGGTGGAGATTAAATGCAGGGTTTTCAGTGAGCTAACTTTTTTAAAATTTTAAATTTTTTTGAAACAGAATTTTGCTAAATCACTCAGGTGTAGAGGCTGGGTTCAAACATATCCTCCTGCCTCAGCCTTCCGGAGGGTGGATGCTGTACCACACCTACCCAATTTGTCCCATTTTAGGGAATAAAACTCATCTTGGGACAAATCTACATCCTGGGTGTTGCCCTACCCTCCTTCCTACCAGAGACCTCAAAGGGTCACAGAGAAGACAGCAGGGCACACTGTAGCGCTGGCAGTCAAGGTACCAAGCCATCGAACAGCACAGTGCCAGGAAGGAGAGGTTAAGTCTCTGCCTCTTGAGGAAGTGAACTTACGCTCACGTTCTCCGGGAAGGAAGGAGTAGAGCCAGGTATCTGCAGCTCTGGCCTAACCTTGCTCTCAGTCTCCCCACCCCTCAGGGACAAGGTGAGACACTTGTTCTTGTGTTTTATTTCCACTTCTGTGAAAAATAAATTAAAGTAGAACCTAACCCTGGTGTGGCCACGAGGAACCCACCTGGCAGCAGGGGTGTGTGTGCGCAGCATGGTGCCACTGGGTAGCAAGGGATGATGGGAAGGGAAGTGCGGCCAGAGAGGCGCAGGGGGAGCCGCACTCGGACACTGGTCTACACTGGTCTCCTCGCAGAGCTCCAAGAGCGTGGGTCATGGGTTCCGGAATTGGGCTTTGTCACCTGAGGCACTGTCCTGCCTCAGCTGGCTACAAGAGCCCTCTGTCAGGCCACTGTTCCCTGCAGGAGCTGGATGTCAAGCTTGACTCTCTGAGTCCAGGCAGCTCGGGAAGCGCAGCCAACTGAGAACAGTGAGTCTCACATCGCAGGCCTCAGAAACCGGGCGTGGAGATCCAGGCAAGCCCAGGGTGCCCTCTACCCTGAGTCTTCCAGGCCCCGTGTCTTCCCTCTCCTGCACCAGCCTCCACCCTGGGGGAGTGTGAAGCTGGGGACTGGGAGGAGGGTCAGCAGCAGTAAACCATGTGCAGAGTTCAATGGCTTTGCTGAGGTTTCCCCTCATTAAAAACAAATTTCCTTCACAGCAAAGGAAACCACCAACAGTGCAAAAAGGCAACCAACAATGTGGGAAAAAATCTTTACCAGCTGTTCCTCAGACAAAGGGCTACTATCTAGAATATTAAAGAGCTCAGAAAAATCAGCCCACCCAAATTTAATGACCCAATTCAAAA
>PVIR01004653.1:0-77443 GCA_004026965.1 Petromus typicus
CTGTCATCAAATGTCTCGTGTTCCCAGATCCTAGAATTCTGGCTCGCAAGTCTGCAATGATTCATTTATATTAGAGTATATAAGAGGTTAAACTGTCTTCTCTGAACTCTCCAGGAATTTAACTGCCACTTGTAACATTATCTCTGTAGGGATTAAATTCAGATTTTCAAATAAAGTATGGGAATAGAGTCTCTTCGTCATTTCGGGGATGCCTGCACCTGACTGGCGTGCTGCAGGAGAACTGTCAGGCTTTAGACTCTTAACTAATCAGGCTTGAGTTTTGGTAACACTAATTATTAGTACTTTCCTGGGAGAAAATTACTAAATTTTTTAAATGACTTAGTTTCCCAGTTTTTGTAAATACTAACTGCTAAAAGATGTTATGGGGCTCAAATATGATAAGAAATTATATAAATGTTAGAAACAAAGACTTTAGGTTCACACCAGTAGGAACAAATTTGTTCAGAGATAAAAGAGACAAGAATGTGACACAGGACTAAGTCATTATTCCATTTAAGTTCCATTCTATTTCTCAGTTTGCACTTTGAATGAGTGCTTCGCCATCAAATACCTTGCTCTCGTTCCTTCAGTGTCAGACACCCTTGGTGCGCTTTGAACTTCCCTTCCACAAACTTAGCACATGGATGTTCATGTTTTCATCTGAATTATTTGCCCATAACTTCTGAAAGTACAGACCTGGGTGCCTGGCATGTGATCAGCCACAAAATATATATTTAATTGTATTGGTTCAAAGACTCCTTGACTCTTTATAATCTAAACCTATTTTGAGAAGAAAATGTAGAAACCTCATATATAGTTCTGTGTATACTTCTATATGTACTCTCTCCGTTACCCCATGTGTGTGGTTTCATTTATTCTTCACCTATCCTATCATTATGTTGTAAAGATTAGATGATAAGGAGGATGACTCACGTAATTTAAAATCAGAGGACCCCAAGGAAGGTTTTGAAAACTTTTTATTTGGAGTTCTAAAGCATAAAGCATGTAAGATATATCTATTCAATTTTTGGCTTACAGTATTTGGGACATATTTCAAAGGAGATACTGTTGGCCTGTAGTTATGGCTTGTGTCTAGGTGTCCTTCTAGTCATAGGTGGGGCTTTTTCAGGGTCCCTGGATTAGAATGTATGATTCTGGGACTTATTCATGCCGCGATGCGAGGCTCCAGGACTCTAGGATCAAGGGTGTGAGTGCTGACCACCTTAAGTAGCCTGGATAGAATATAGTGAAACCTTGATTTACAAACTGAATTTTTTTCTGAGGGCTGGTTGCAACTTAAGTTAGTCAACTGAAGGCTCAGGCTTCAAAATCTCTGTCCTATATACAGAGCGATGTCTGTGTCCTATATAGAGAGATCTCAGGGTCCTTAGAGAGACATCGGCCCAGCTTTTCTCAGTTAATCTCACATGGAAAGGGTGTTGTCGTGTTCCTTCCAAACTCTTTATGGGTTAAATTTCTACCTGAGACTATCTGAGAGCACATGAAGCCAGAATTTGGGTCATGACTCAAGATTTTTGTCATAAGTTAAAACTAAAAGTCTGGTTGTAACTCAAGTTGTTCGTATGTTAGGCTGATTGCTACCTGAGGGCTACTGTGTAAGGGCTGGAAAAGCTGTAATCAGCTCTTGCTGTTTTTGCTGCATTCTGCTCATCACGTACTGTTGCTCCTCTGTGCTAGTTCCATGCCAAGTGAACCAGCTGGCTGTGTGAAGACGTTTGGAAGGAGGGGGAGAGGAGGACATGCACGCACAGTATTTGTCACAATGAAACGTGTCCCTTCGAGCAGGAGGAATGATTGTACAACCATGTGTAACAAAACAAAAAAAATGTTCAGCTTTTCTATACCTCTGAAATGTCTACTTTAAAGTTTCTGGTGAAAAATCACCTAAACCCGCACCTAGGTCATTGAGACGGCTTAAATCACTTCTTGCTGCAACTGTGTGAGAGAATGGTGACAAAACTGTGGCTTAGAAGCTCTGCGGGAGAGATAATATCAGAGATTGAATTAGCTGCAAAGGCTATTGGGCTTTGGTCTGGTGAACCATTTGGGCAAATAGAAGAATCAATAGGACATTCGAAGTGGCTCAGCCACCTGGGAGCTGCGCAGCTGCCCTGTGACACTTCTGCCTGGAGACCATCCGATAAGCTATTTAATTTCTAACAAATTGAAATCAGAGGGGGTTCTTGGCTGTGACTGCCAAATTAACCAACCGAAAGGGAAGGCCACATTCTGTGGGTCTCTTCAATGGACAGAAATTCAACTTTTCTCTCATCCAATTACATACCTTTTTTGGGAAAATGTTTTCTTTCAACCCTCTCCACTATGGATGATTTTCTTTTTAGCTAAGGAATGAGAGGTTGCTGAGAGAGGATGAACGGAGCTATTTTTGGAAATTAGAATTTTCGTGTCTTTCCTGGAGATTTTTATTTTCTGTTTTGGTCTACACTGCCAAAGATATAACCCGGTTGCGGTTCTATTGTTTTTGGGTCCATAGGGTCAGGGGAGCTTGTAGACAGAAGCATGGCTGGTTTCGTGGTGACCCCAAATTAGCCTATACTTCAAAGAACTTCCTCTTTTCTCTGCATGAAGGACTCTTTAAAGAAGTCCTTTTTCCTTTTACAAGGTGAACGCTTCAAAGCACGTGGGAGGAGTATTTCCTTCTCAGTGTTTACCTTCCAAAGGTGAGGAGTTCATAGACATTTCTCTGTTTGTACAGTAGAATCTGATCGTTGGCTTGGAGGCAAGGGCTCTCCTCGGTCCTCTTCCACTGTCAGGAGTTTCCCGTGCTCATTTTTCACTTACTGATGCACTACAGAACCTGTGCCAGAAAGCAAAATAAAGAGCTGCATTAAATTCTTCTGGAGTATATTTCTGTGGACCTGGTGTATTAAAAAAAAAAAAAAAAAAAGAATTCGATCCCATTTTTAAAGCCCTCTTTTTTTTTTCTCACAGGTTAAAAAATGTACACTGAGTGGCCAGAAATGACAGGCAAAGTAGATGAGTGAGGAACTGCACCTATTTTCTTACTTCCCACAGAAGAAGAATGACTTATACACAGTAACTTTTTTTTTTTTTTTCAGTACTGGGGATTGAACCTGAGGCTTTTGTACTGAACTACTATTTCCTCAGCCCATTAATTTTTATTTTGAGGCAGTCTCCCTAAGTGGTTCAGGCTTGGCTCAAACTTGTGATCCTTCTGCTTGAGCTTTCCAGAGTGCCCAGATTATGGGCAAGTACCTGCATGTCTAGCCAAGGTAACAGACTCCCAACCCATCTACTTAGGGTCACGTATCCAGTTGAGCATCAGCTCCTTAGGCAAGACAACTTTGTGCAGCTCTACAAGATATTCAACAAGATTCATCACAGTGCAAGAACAGCCCTGGAGACGTTTCTAGCCACTGCTGTACCACCTTGTGTCATCTGTAACCTTTTATTCACCACAGGACACTCTATGATGCTGAAGTGGGAGGGGGCTGTAGCTTTGTATTCTAGGAGCTGCACCTGAGGAATAGAATGGTGATTAGTACTTTGTAAAGAATTTTTTAAAAAATTGTATTTGTATGGAAATTTTTAAATTTCTAAGTGAAATTTGATATTTACTAATAACTATTACTAATTTCTTGGATATTATTTAGCAAAATCATCAAGCAAATAAAAAAATAAAGGCATGGGCCAGGGATTTAGCTCAGTGGCTCTGGAGCCTGCCTTGCAAGTGTGAGGGCCTGGGTTCTATCCTGGGTAACTATATACTGCAATGCCGGGTGTGGAGACTACACCCACTAGCAATCAGTAACATGTACCACACTGCCAGGCATGGTGGTGGCTCATGCCTGTAATCCCAGAACTCGGGAGGCAGAGGCAGGAGGATTGCTGAGTTTGAAGCTTGCCTAGGCTACATAGTGAGCTCAAGACCAACCCGAACTACAAAGTGAGACCCTGCCTTTAAAAAAAATACAAAAAAAGGTAAAGACAAAATTCACATACATCCTATCATCATGCATAATAAAAGAATACCACACTCAAAGGCAAACGAAAGAAAATATATCAAAATGCTAATGTTAGAATAATAATGACTTTTTTACACATTTTGATAGAAAAAAGTCAAGATAAACAGGAGTTGTAAAACATACAAAGAAGATTTTTCTTTTGCACAAGTACAAGTCTTGCCTTATAAAAATTATGCCAGAAGATAAAAACAAACTATAAAATAAAAATTAGCTACTTTGGGTCAAGCACAGTGTTATATGATTCCTGCAAATGATTTCAAGTTGACGAGCATTGCCAGGTGGAGGGTTGAGTCTTAATTTCAAATTTGTGGGAGGAGAAATGTGCCGAGATTAGGTCACTAGGTGGAGATCACAACTGGACTCTCTGCCTTTTGGACCTTGAAGCCCTTGCTTCCTCCACAGCATCAGAAAACCTCGAATGTATCCACTCAGTCTTCCCACCTGCAAGGGCAGGTGCTGCAGTATTCGTCTCTTTCCAACCTGACCTGTAGCTCACCATCTGTCTTTTCCACTCCTTGCTCCTCTGACTGACTGACTCACTTCCCAGGCTCCCCAGGTACATTCTATCTTCCACACCCTCTTCTGCTTATTGTCTGCCAGGGTTTGTACACTTTCCTTCCCGGTTAAGCGTTGATCCATAGTTTCCCAATCCTTGCAGATTCCTGGTCTGCAATAACTTTTTGAAGTTTTGCGCATTACTGAATTTTTATTGCCCATACTATATGCCCAGCATCAGCTTTTTGGCAGCTTTTATGTTTTTCAAATCATAATTCAATATTTTATCTACATATAATTCTCTCTCTACAATTAGTGTTATCTTTTCTTGAGATTAAGCATGTATTTAATATCCATTTGTTATGGCAATAGTCGAATGGTTAAGGGAATAGAATGCAAGGTTACTAGTCTGTGGATCTACCCTTCAGAACTGTGAAGTCATTTGCAGACTGTTTAACTGTATTGCATTCGGGCTGGAATTTAGCTCAGTGGCGCCGCCGCCTGCCTTGCAAGCACAAGGTTGTGAGTTTGATCCGTGGTCCCCTTCTCCACCAAAACAAATACACTGCAGCTATCTAATCTGTAATCTGTAACTCATAGTATCAATGATTTCACTGATTTGTTAGCAGAATTAAACAACACAGTAACTGTAAAACTTAGCAGTACATTTATAGGGCACAGAGAGCAACTAATAAATACTCTTGTTATGGTTAATAATAGTGGCTCTGATTTTCATTAACAGTAGTTCTGTGCTATCATAACAAATGATAAACTAAATAAACAATAGGCCATAAACTAAACATAGGAAACTATATAAAAAGAAGGAGAAAATTAAACTTAGAAAACTCTATCCACAGGCCTTTTTAGATCTCTTTCAAATCTCTAAACATGTCTCAACATTGTTCAGTTAGAACCAGTTTTCATCTGTTTACCACATTCATACTAGAGCTAACTACAGTGCTAACTTAAACAGATGCTGAAACAGTTGCAAAATCCATAGGGAGTCAACATGGCCATTCTTAAACAGTCGTCAAAAGGAGAAAGAAGAAAACAGAAAGAAACAAAATCGAGCAAGTGAGAGCTTTTGAAACAATATTGTGAATAGCACCAGAAGAGAGATGGACTTAAATGCTTAGGCCAACTGTGCAGAGAAACGGAACCAGTGGGGACCCTCGAGGGTCACTGTCTCTTCATATCAGCAGTGAGCTTGCTGGGGAGTGATTCACAAGGGATCAGGTGAGAGTCACAGGTGACTTCCCTGCTGGTCTGTTAGACACGGACAGTGACTCATGCTTGGATCAGAGTATTGGTCTCTGCTGGGTGGTTATTAGTAAAATATGACTAATGTTTCCAAGCTACCTGGTGATTTTGAAATGTTTTCGGCAGAACTGAGATACTCAGTTATGTGAGTTCATGTCTTAGAAACTTTATCATAAAAACTACATGACCTCACCACACTTCTCTCTAGTGTATGTCCTAGGAAGCACCCTGGCAGAGAGAATTCACTTTCAGCCTCAAGACTTTCCAAAGTCACAGCTAAAAATGGGTTTCTTTTATAGAGTTTAACGTGCAGCTCCCTAGTTTCACAAGCTTTTTCTCTCCCTAGGGAGCTTTGGCTCTGTGTGTGTTTGTCCGTTCCACTTAGGGTTTTAAATGGCAGGGGAAGGGGGACAGATTTACTGGAGTGGAGACAGTGCTCCATCCACTGCCCTGTTACCGAACACAGCCAGGTCCTGAAAATCCAAATGTGAAACAGTGAGGTTCTTGCAATGATAGTTTTACAGAGACCAGAAACCTCAATGCCTGAAAACATGGGTGTGTTTGGAGCAAAACCAATAGTTACGAGATGTCGATCTCGCAGTAAATTATTATTCACAACTGTGTCCACTGTTCCTTCTGGTAAGTACAACATCAATGACATAATTTATACCACATTAAACAGCCCAGGAAAAAGCTTAGTGAAAGAGAACAAATGTGTTATAAATCCAGTCTGTGGTTTCTTAAGCAATACCAGCCATCACTCGTTGGAACCAAGGGCCAGGCACGGTGCGTTACAGCTAATCCTGATTTTAGTCGGCACCATCTTCCTGAGCTGTTACTACCCTGTCTGACACTGCGCAGTGATTTCTCCTGTTCTTAGGACATGTGCCTAACTCCGCCCAGCATAGGAGACTTCCAGGTCTGACTGCTGCTTGTGGCTCCCTGAATCTGAGCAAACCTCTTCCTCCCACCTTGTCCTTACTTCAGCCTGTTGCCCTCTCTCTTGTCAGGCCAGTGACATGCAGATCTTCAGAGCACAGTATCCTGGGCTTCCATGGCACTTATGCTGGATGTCCCTCTGGGACCTCAAGCCCTCTGCACCCCATCTCTTGTTCCCGATGTCTGCTTCTTTTCAAGCATCGCCTTAGATTCTACCACCTGTAAAGTCTCCCCTGAATGAGTGAAAGTTTTGTTGAGACATTGCTGCAGCTCTCCACCTGTCTCCCCAGCTCCAGCTCGAACTCTAAGCACAAGGAACACAAGTACTACTGTACCTGTTTGATGGTGGGTCTTCACCCAACAATGTACATTTCTTAACGGGGTTTGTGCGTATCACACCCCTGATGCCTGGTCAGTTCAAACAGATGTTTGCCAATTAGATTCTCACAAGTACTCATTAAGATAGTTTTTATTGTCCTCATTTTGTGAATGTAGAATCGAGCTTCTGGCTAAATCATTTGCTCCAATTATTTATGCAGTGAGGAGGAGGCAAAACTTGAACTCAGGTTTCTTTGAATGCCAGCTTACTGAATGCTGGTGTAGCAGTGCAAACTTCTGAGTTTAGAGGCAGCTGAAGCCATAAAATTAGTAATGATCTAAGAGTGTGCTTATTTGTGAGACTGATTGTAACTTTATATATATACTTTAAATGAGTGAATGAATGAATGATAGTTCTATTCTGAGCCTCACTGATTCTTAAAGAGTAGGGAGACTGCACTCTTAGGTTCTGGATACAAAGACAAACTCCTCTCATGACATCCAGGAACTGCTGACCTAGGAGTGCTTCAGCCCACACTTGACCTGGTTGCTCCCCACTGAACAATGAGTTAAAGCCTTATGCCTTCCTCCAGGCCGACTTGCTACTGAATCTCAGAGGCTGCTGTTGGGTGGTATGACATGCAAGAATGAAGAGCTAAGAAATAGGGTGCTGAAATGAAGATCAGGGGCAGAAGCCCAGCCTGGCCATTCCTGGCCTAACTTCAACTTCATGTTGGATGGCAAAAGTATTAAGATTTTATTTGTTTGATGGTGAGCTATTGCTTCCAAAGAGTTTCTTTGCTTCCTTTGGCAATTTGATTATAATTTTCATTAACCTGAAACAGAAATAAAAGAAGATCATTTCTATGACATGTCTTCCTCTTTTTCCATTTATGGAAATGCAGAAAAAGATAGCTATGTGAGGAAGGTGTGAGTGGTCATGGAGCACACAGGGATGGAATAAAACTCCTCCAATTTCAGTCTCATTTGAGTGTGCGTTTCATCAGGGATGACCTGGAGCACTGAAGTAGGAACAGGGAACTAGGGGCAAAGGGTGATACCAGTAAATAGAAATAACAGAGGTGAGACAAGGTGCAGAGGAAATGAATAGCTCGCTGTCTCTCCTCCCTTTACCCTCATCCTGCAGAAAGGACTGAGTCTCTCAGTAGGATGTAGACCAGAGAGTGTGGGAACTCCGGCTTAATGAAGGAAGTTTTACTCATGAAGAAGAGAGAGGATGAATGAAAGAGAAATATCCCATCCCACCGCTGTGGGGAAAGCAGTGATATTTCTATGAAAAACTATTTTCTTATGATGGTGTTTTCTGGAAACTTGAGGGTTAACGTAAAGGACTGATTCTCATATTTTAGCACTTTATTGTCTAAGCAGTTGTTAAAATGAAGATTCTCAGGCTTAAAGTTTTTGATTTAGTCAATTAGTAAAGGAATAAGAATGTGAACTGCTTTTAAGAAAACCACCATGATAATTTAAACATAGGTGATGGGCCTGCGCTTTGAAGTAGATTGACTGTCTTCTCTTTGAGATTTGGCAGTAACTTTGGGGCCTCAAATAGTCATTTGACCTTAAGCTTTTCTTTAATGCATAAAGTAACAGTCTATTAATTAAACAATAGCATTTAATTTAAAATATATACAGAGAACAAAAGACCTATTTTTATATCTCTAAAGTTGATATCATTCATCTTATTGTTGAAAGTTCTACGGCAATGTTGTACTTTTTCTCCAAATAATTGGCATTGTGACCTTCTTCTATTTTCCTTTTCTTAATGGTTTAATATAATTTTTCTCCCTATTTCAGCTTCCTATTTAATCTGCTTTTGCTTATTAAATCAACTTTCCTTCACAGCAAAGACTGAGGTTGCTTTTGTTAAACATTTTTTTATCTGACCTAGCTTTCAGCTACATCTACTTAGTTATATCAATGATTGGGTAGCAGAAATTGCCACAATGTCACCCAGTGGGAAAATCAATTCAGGAAAGGAGGCCTAATGCTGTGCATTTGACTACAGAACATCTCTTTTCTTTTTCCAAGCATATCTATCTCAGCACACCTGGGTATTCCTCCCCAGGGCTAAGAAGAAGTTTGAATTGCCCTGCTCTTAATTAGCAATATTGCTTTCCCCTTCTATTACAGGTGAGTATGAGTCATTCTCTGAATGTATTCCTAGGAGAGAGACTTACTGCAAAAGGGCACATCATTGTAAAATAAATATGAGGCCAAGGGTGAGGTGCTTCAAAGATTATTCCCTTCTATTGTTTCAGAAGTCTCTTAAAATACATGTTTCTCATGATATAATCCAACATCAAAAGAAGAGCTAGGAATGCTCTTTGTTCTATGAATTTAGATATTTTAAAGAACACCCCTCCCAGCATGTAGCCTCTCTGTCTTTGGCCTGAATTTGATTGTTCTTCATCTGGCTAAGTTGCTGTTTTACCGATAGCACAAGCATGGGGCCATGTGCATCTCTGTGTAGATTCCTGAGACGTTTCTTAGATCATCAGTTTCCCTGTGGAATGTGATACAAAACAAGATGAAAAACAGTTGAAGCAATGGTCTAATATGTTGTACTATGAAGAATTAATCCCACATCACAATACTAGTATATTTCCAAAGGGCTCAGGTGATTTTGCACAGGAAGCTAAAGGTACAAGGAAGGTTCTCTTCTGTAGAAGCCTCATTTGAAAAGAAATAGCAAAATGGCCTCCACCCCTTAGAGCCTGAGGGGCTACTTGTCTCTGAATTAGCATCTACAGTCATCTCTGTGAATCAGCGGCAAAGTACGTCATGGTAATCAAGTCTCACACTGCATCTCAATGTACACATTTGAAAATGCATTCTGTTTGCTCATCCATTTTCAAGGATGGAGAAAGTGAAAGTGGATAGCCAGAAAAATGCAAAACATACAAAATTATCCACTCTGTCCTCTGTTATAGAATCTTCTAATAGAAAGATTTATTTTTATTTGAAAGGTAATGCTTTAAAAAATAATGCCATAGGTGAAAAGGCTGGTTAATGGCTCTTTGAAAAGGGATCACATTTTAGATGAGTGCTGGGAAGAGATGGGAGATCTTAAAGATCCCTTAACATTTTTTCCATTATCATTTGGTATGCCAGAGTTTGATAAATGTCACCTGAGGAAAATCATATAGCCTATGCAATAGAATTGAGATTATAGTAAAATCAAGTGCTCCGGTTTCCTCATCTTTCAAATGAGAGTAATGATACCACTTTTACATAGGCTTCTATCACTGTTCAGTGAAATAACCCATGAAAAATGTTTATTTAGAAAAGAACCTGAACTACATATGTTCAAAATAGTCATGATGATATGTCATGAATAAAAATTTAAGAATGCAAAAAGAGGATGTTTAGATTAACAATTATCTTTTTCTTTAGTTTTGACATTTTGTCTGAGTTCAAATATATACATAATAAATATAGTGGCTAAATATATAAACAGTAGAGTTCTATCTCATTTTTACTTACCAGCTTTATTTCTGATGTCCTCAATGATCAATATTTTTCTGGATCTCTTTGCTGTATCTAAGAAACTTATCTGACTTTTACTTAGTTTCCTTGGAATTGTGTGTTTTGCAGTGAAACAATTTAAAATTCATCAGACTGTCAAATATTGTGTTTTATTTGTGTCTCACTATGGCTTCCAAAGAGACTGCGAAACAGGAGAAAGGTCTGTGGTACAAGAGCTTGAGGTATAGGGAGGAAGATACCTAAGGAGCACTATGACTTTCAGCTTCTGGATTCTTCCAACCATGGGTCTGAAGACCACATGCACAGAGGCTGTTGAGGGCTGGCTTCAGCTCCTGAGTAGCCTGAGTTTTGAATCCTAGCTTTAAACCAAAAGGTGAATTTCTTCAAACAAGTTTTTAAACTTCACTCTGCTTACATTTTCTAGTTTGTAAAAGAACAGGTACTTACATCAGAGAACTGTTGTAAGAATTAAAGCAAATATAGTGCAAAGCTTTTAGAATAATAATAAATGCTAGGCAGTTGGCTTATGAAAAGATATTATTTCAAAATAGTCTAAATTCCAGCTCTGTGTGCATAAAATATATCTCTAATTAGTGATTGATCCTTTGTCCAGTCAAGTGTCTTGACTCAATTCAGATTCATCAAGACGTTTTCCTCCATGAAAGCTGGTTGTGTCTTGGGGCAAGATCAGATCAAAGATCTACCTAAAAATTACTTAAAATTGAATTCAGACATTATACATTGCATTTATTATTCAAGAGAGTAAGTTTCTCATGATCACATTTTAATAATAAAAAATTCTCCATTTCATCAGAATAGGCAACAAAAATATGTATTGATATTCAGGGAAACTGGCATTAGCCAAGGAGCTTATTAACAATAAGGTTATACAGGGTGGGGGCGGAACAAACCAAATTCTGCAGGTTATTTTAGTAGACCACAACCAATTTTTTTTTAATTCATACGTTTCTCCTCCACCTTGCTTTTCTCAATATGTCTTTTCTTCATTTTTGTTGTATGTTTAGAAAGATGAGTGGTGATAAATGCTTTGCTCAATGATCTAACTAAAATCACATATTTTACTTATGTGAACGTTGTCCCACATCTCAAATTTATGCCAAAGCACACCCCTATTCAACACCGCTATTCCCCAGTTTGCCATTATTTCTTTTTTTGTGGTAAGGACTCACATCTATGACCTAATGAAGAGCCCTTTTTGATTTTGCCTGTAGCGGTTTGTAATACACCTGAGGAACCCACTTGGTGAGGTATTACCCTGGCTCATAGCACAGGCGATTTCCAAAAGGGATTAAATATTTATACACGAGAAAGGCGAGCGATTGTGGTTGGTCCACTTTGGGTAAAATTACAGGCCTATCAATCTTAATGCTGTGAAGCATGAAATCAGGAAGTATTTTCCCTCCACAGAATATTGTATTGCATAGTTAGGTGTATTTTAGGAGCCATACTTCTGTCAGAGGAAAAGATGGAAAGTAAAACACACTAACTACAATGAATCCAATCAGCCCTTCGCTTGTGATTTCTGTGTTAGCTCATATCATGAGTTTTCAATCTCTGCCCCGGGCGCTTAGCTTGATGGATCACACCTTTCTCTTTTCTGCTGCTCCTATGTGGCTATCATTCAAGTTGCTGACATGTATCTCTATGATGATACACAGATACCCAGGCCACAACTGCAAGGCGATGGGATGGGTGTTGGCTGTTGTTTGCAGAAAAAAGATGCAACGAGTGATTTGACTATTATTCTTTTAGCCAAGTATTTTGGCAACTGTGGAAGATTAAACTGTATTTGTAGAACCAACTTGAGAGACTAGGTTTTCTGTGTGTGTGTGTGTGTGTGTGTGTGTGTGTGTGTGTGTGTGTGTGTGTGTGTTTTGCTTTTTGTAGTTGCTAACTGACTGAATTTTGGCTGGCCATGTCTTTGGAATGAGAACTATTGCAAATTCCAGTCTTACTTTGGGAATACTTGGTGTTATGTGGCCCCAACACAGCAGCAGTAGCCATGAGTGACTACTGAATGCCTGAAATCGGCCATTCAAATTGACACGTGTTATAAGTGCATGTTATCCATAAGATTTCATAGACTCCCTATGACAAATGATGTGATGATTTTTGTTTATTGAATATTAAAATGGTAAAATTCAGGAAAAAATTTGTCAAGTATATTATTAAAGCCAGTGTCACTTGTTTTTTTCTTTTTAAATATGGTTATCTGAAAATTTTAAATTATACACATGGGTTGCATTATATTTGTACTAAATAGCACCATTCTGCAGCAAATCAATTGACTCAACAACTAAGGATTGTAAGCTATCAGTCTTGGCTGAGCAAGTACCAGACTGCCCTGTTTACCATAAGGGCAAGTCAAAACATTATTTATTTTCTTGTAGCTGGAAAGGAAGAAAACAAATTACTCAGATAGACTTTTTTGGTGAAAGTGTCTCACATGTTCCAAGTGTTAACCTGTTGAATATGTACATAATCACAAAGACCACTATTTTTTAAATTAAAATTCTGAAGATAACAGTTCTGTTTGTGAAGATTTGAATTCTACCTACCACAACGCCATTAGTTCAAGGATAAGAAAATTGTTTTCAGGCAATTATTAGACAGTGACAAATTAAAGGAGAGAGAGAGAGAGAGAGAGAGAGAGAGAAAGAGAGAGAGAGAGAAAGAGAGAGGGAGAGAGAATTAAGAGAATTAACCCAAATACTTTCAAACACTTCTAGACAATCTCCCACAGATCAAAACATTAGAAGATATTTTCCTCAAGTCTTTCATGCTGAAAGAAGTTTTTCAAAGTGATACAAGAGGTATAGTTCAAGATTCATTTGAAAGTTAAGATTTAAAGGCTGGAATTGTCATTCAGTGGTGGAGTACTTGCTTAATGTCATAAGACCCTAAATTCCATCAGTATCATTTCAAAACAACAAGGTTAAAATTCAGTGTTCATGCAACACTTACACTAGCTCACAATCTACTAATGTAGGTAAAATATTTAAAATAACTTCTTAATTAACACCCACTGTCAATATTCACTGTTCTAAATTTAGCAATGGACTAGGAACATCCCTTTAAAGTCGATACACTTACTGTGCATTACTTAAATATGATATGCTAATCAGTCAAATGCTGTTTGGTTTGTACTCTGAGTAAGACCGTCAGACATTAATCATGATGGTACATGCCTGTAATCCCTGTAACTCAGGAAGCTGAGGCAGAAAAATTGGAAGTTCAAAGACAGCTTGGATTACTTAGTGAAACCTTATTTCAAAATAAAAACGAAAATAGGGCTAGGGATATAGCTCGGTGATCCCGTTTAATCTCTAGTACATAAAAAAAGGAAAGAAGGAGAAAATATAGAACACAAGAAAGAGTCAGATACAATGATCCAATGGTACCTTCAGGTGAGTACAGAAATTTCTGTCCTAGGTTCTTAACATGCTGCAGAGGCTAAGCCAGGAAGGAGAGGACTTGATAATTGTTGAAAAGGGGGAGTATGAATGAAAGAAACATCTAGAATGAGCCCTAGATTTTTGTCTTGAGTAAAAAAATGAGTACAAGAGAAACACATTTATAAAAAAAGGAGAGCTACAGATTTTTATGTAAGTGGTTGTAGAACATCCAAGAAAACAAAGGCCTGAGTTTGATCCTCAGAACCACACACAAAAAAGAACCTCCCAGAAGAATTAATGATCCAACAGGAAGATCAATACAAGTTTCAGAACACTTAGTAACCCTGAGGGCATGCACTGAATTGCAGAATGAAGGCATGGGACTTTCATTCCCTGCAGGTGGGAATGGAAAGTGATATAGCCATTTTGGAAAATAATTTTTTAGTTTCTCAAAAAGTTAAACATTGAATTGGCTCATGGTTGGGAAATTCAATTCCTATGTATATCCCTAAGAGAAATGAAATCATAGTCACACAAAATCTTTAATTGAGATGTTTAGAGCAGCATTACTCATAATACTTAAAAAGCAAAACTAGCAAAATGCCCATCCACCTGGTCTGTGTGCACAGTGGAATATTATAATAAAGAGGAATGAGACCCTGGTATATGCTGCCATACAGATGGACTTGTGAGACATTTTGCTAAGTGAAAGAAGCCAATTGTAAAAGATATTGTAGGATTCCATTTATATGAGTCATTCAGATTAAGCAAATCCAAGGAGACAGAAAATGGATTAGTGGTTACTCTACCACAGGAGGTGGGTATAAAGGGAAAGTAGAGTGTGAGTCTTAATGCTTGTCTGTGTCTATAAAGGATTTCTGATATTGACAATGGCAGTGGTTGCTTTAGCATATGAATGTGCTAAACCTAGAAAATTGTATACTTTAAAAAGTGAATTGTATGGTATTCTGAAATAATTTTTGACAATCTGTTAGGAATACTGACTTTATTTTCCTAGAAGTGATGAATGTTTTTATCTCTAACCTATTTAGTTCATGCAATGAGAATGTATGATTTGGGCTAATAGACTTAGCTTTTGACAACACAATATTCTCCAAATTCACAGACATTACAACATATCTAGAAATGATGATATAGTATAACAAACATTTCAAGGTGGTGTTTTAACTTTAAGGAGGGACAGTAGTTTCCTAGTGTCAGATATTGGAACCAGGTAAGCAACCCAGGAAGAAAGGTTTACAAATTAGCCGAAAGACTAAGTTCATGTGCAAATGACCTTATGATGAAGGAGCGGAAGTGGGAACCATAGTTTAAAACCAGGTTTCCAAAGGGCTACACCCTTAGCAAGAAGGGACTAAAAGCAATAAAAAATTGGGATAACCAAAATAAAGAGACACAAAAATCTTAATTTTTCTTGGTTTCTAAGCAGAGTAGTTTTCTTATATAAAACTCAAACATCAGCTTTATTCCTCAGGGAGGAAAAGGACCTGAATTTCTTTCTGAGAAATTGAGATAAAATGACTTCACACAAAGTAATACTCTTGGAATACCTGGAAAAATCAAACCTCACATGGCTCCTGAGGGGTTTCTACAAAATAAGAATGTTAGGACTTATGGCAGAAAAATAAATTCTACTGAAGATGAACTCACAATCCAGCTTTGAACAATGACACAAAGAACAAATCTATCACAGTCCAGTCTCTATATTTAAAACAACAAAATATTACCCTTTGCTCTCAGAAGTAGTGGGGTCAAATCTGAAAGAGTCTATAAAATAAACATTTTCCTAAGAGATGAATAAATAGGTAGTTTGAAGCCATAAAGCATTTATATTAACACGGATAGGTCTTAAAAAGAATATTGACAATTAAAAAAGAACAATTTGCAATATGACCTCTTTAGCAAAGTAAGTCAAATAAGATGATAGTGAGCTCCCGTGTCGACCTGAGATGACATGAGGTGTGAGTTTAGGATTGACCCCTTTGTGGAGGGAAGCACAAAGCCTCTAGATTTGGACAACGTGTGCTGAACACTAGAATCTCCACATAACCACCTGGGCCCCTCTAGCTAGGAAGTGACAATACCTGTCTGCCTCAGTTTCGTAAATTCTACATTACAGTTTACCATTGTGCCTACCTCACAGCAGTAGTGAGTGTTGAGAAAATAGTTCACGTGGGTGTATAACTTTAACACTTGTAGTGGCCGCTGCCATGTGCTGCCCAAACTCTTCAGGACCAAAGTAAAACTGACTTTTCCAGTTTCCTGGAGAGGTCTAGGAGAGAATATTCTCACTCCCAGCCCTTTTGGGAATTTTCTGCTCGAAGAGAGCTGTCGTGCTTGACACTGTCTTTCCTTCCTGATGTGCCTGTATCCCAATCAGAAAGGGAAAGGGGTTTAACCTCTTTGTGCTCAAGACCCTTCCGAAGGAACATCTTAGCTGTAGTTTTTGGAAAAGGAAGTTATGTTGCTTAATTTTCAGTGCTGGACCCAAGAGCAGTCCCAAATTTGGTCCTCACAGTGGAATCCTTTCTCCCTGGTATGATAACTGCTATTGTTAGGATCCGAATTGTTGGATGACTCAATTCTCTACATATGAATGCAAAATAAAATGTGTGTGTCTGTGTATGTAGAGTGGAGAAAAATAAAAGAAAAAGCAAGTAATATTAAATACACCTATAGGAACCAAAGAAAATCATCATAGAAATTAACATCCAGCAGATGAAAAAGATAGTGATGTAGGTGCAGCTGAAGGAAAAAATATCTGGGAAGAGATGTGGATAAACAGCCCAAAAACACATACAGAGAAGGGGAGTTAGCAGATCTTAAGAAGTTAAAAGATGAGACCAGAAAAAGAATCCCACGTGTATCTGTAGGATAGGGAATTCATGCACAACAGAGAATAGGACAGCAGAAATATTTAAAAAGAAAATGGCCCCTCAATTTTCAAATGATGAGAGCTACAAAGCCATCTATGATATAGAACATCAAAAATAGGAAGGGATGAGGAAAGGAAAGATAAAAGAAAGAAAAAGAGGAGAAAGTCAAATAAAAGTAAAATGAAAAATATAAGAAAAAGGCAAGTTGCAACTCATATTGCAAAATGATTTTTATTTGAGAAATGTGGAAAGGATTTTGTTTTATCTTTACCTACACTGATGTCAAGCACCTTCTAAGTAAGAATAAATTAAGTTAAAGGAAAGATAATGCATAGTCTTCCTAAATTTGGGTTGCCTGTATGATTCTCTGATAATGATGTCTCCCTAATGTCTAATCTTAATTTCAGTTGCCTTTGCCTTTGAAAAGGAAAATGATTCCAACCTATATACTTTCATTATGACACCAACTGTGACTTCATTCTCATTGGTCTTTTTCTTTTAAACAAACAATGACCTTTCTTTTAAACCTTTCCATTTTAAAAACATAATTCCTGTATTTACTTCGCTTCCCATATTCTGTTTATGGCATTCATACATTATTTCTGACAAATTTCCCTTTCCAGAAACATCTTTTTTTTTGCTTTATTTCTCTTTCTCTGTATCAGCCATATTGTTGTAAGTCTGTTTCTAATGGGTTTTGTCTGGATTTCTTGCTCTCTGGTCCTTGCATAAATGTGTGTGTCTGTGTATGTAGACAGTTTTTACACTATTTTACACTATTTTGTTTTTTTTTCTCTCTCTCTCTCTCTTTTGAGACAGGGTCTCATTTTGTAGTTCAGGCTCAGTAATCCTCTTGCCTCTGCCTCCTTAGTGCTGGGATTAGAGGTGTGAGTCTCCACACCCAGCATTGTTGTATGGTGTTACCAGGGATTGAACTCCAGGCTCTTGCACTTGCAAGACAGGTGCCAGAATCACTGTGCTAAATCCCTGGCCCTAGCATCATTTTCATTGTATCACTGAGTCTCTGGGAAAGACTTTCTCACTTGTTCTTTGTAAAATAATTCCTTTTGGCAGACAGTATGGCTCACTATTGAGCTGTAATTTGACCAAAAATAAAAAAGAACCTCTTACTCTATGTCCTGGACTTTTGTAATTTTTTATTTATAAGAGCTTACTACAGAAAACAGCATATTAGCTGTTATACTACCGCTGACTTAATAACATTTAAAATTCTCATCTTTTTTGAAATTATACCTCCTGATGAAAGAGAAACTCAGACACTACCCATGCCCTCAAGTCTGTTTCTTCACCTGAACTTCAAAGTCACAAGAGAAGCACAGCAGATGTGTAGTGGTTGCATCATTTGTTTCAGCATGAATTGGCAGAGTGGGGAGTGAGCACTGATTACCACTGGCAGGTCGTCCATGGGTGCTTGCACATGGCCTTGGGGAAGGTGGTTGCCTCCCAGCTGGCTTCACCAGGACTCTTACGATTCATCCCTCTGTGCACTCAGTAGTGTGTTACCAGCCACAGCTCCTTTCTTCCGTGTTATCCAGCATAAAAGGCACTGTGATAAATTAGAAAGAAGAGTGGACAAAGAACCAGATAACCAGGATTTGATTCCATTCTTTTATGATGGAGCTTGAGAAAGCAATATCGTTTTCAGATAAAATCTGAAATATGAAGTTTGACTTGCTGTGGCCTCTTATAATCTGTTTATTTCACTTCCTCTCACATGCAATCTATAAATTGTGAACTTGCATGTCCACATGCAAACATGCATATTTTTACTAAGTGTTCTTCCAAACTGGCCAGCACTCCCCACCCCCCCTTTTTTTTTTGCTGCTTTCTGTTTCCACACCACTCCCACCGATTGGCATCCTTTCTTTCACTCCTTTGGAAACTTTCTCTTATAGGCTCTCTTCCTGGAATTCTTTCCCTCTTCTCATCTAAGAATCCTTCATGGTAGTTAATGACCTGGAGTGACGAAAGGCATCACTGAAGGCTGGTACCTTGCCCGTCAGCGAGAAGATGGGCTTGCACTTGTCACCAACAGAGGGGCTCCTCTCCTGGGGCAGGAAACCCAGGACAGTCCCTGTCTCTGTGTCTGCTCCTGGTGTCTGTTTGTGCCTAACTGAGCTATGTGTTTTTGAGATTCCCCCATAGACTGTCCGGCGAGTTAATTTGTCATCATCTGCATAACAAGGCTTATCCCACGGGAATGAAACTCAGGGAAAAATTGCAAGTTGCTGAGAGAAAACATAGTTTGAAGTCTGGAGGGCACAGAAATTTCCATAAACACCAACGTGGGGGTGATGCCTCTGCACCGATTCAGAAAGTCAAATATGGTCTCATTAATGTGCACGAGGGAAAGGCAAACCTTTACTCTGAATAAAGAAATTTTTAGTGTCCATAAGGCAGCAATTTAGTATTCATCGATGATTGGACACCATTGTAATTGACTGTAGTATTTAGAATAAAGTAGAAGTGTTTTTTTTTTTCTGTTTCAAAAAGTATTTTCTATTCGTAGAATATTTGGAATATACAGAAAAGTGTAAAGATGAAAAATAAAAATCTCTAACAAATTTGTTTTACCTCCACCAAAAGCAACTATTTTTAATAATGATAAAAGATCAGTACTAGATCATAGAAATTGCCAGTGTAATGCTAGACATCTCAGGGGCTGAGTTGGGATGCCAGCCTAAGCAACCTGACCTCGCAACTGTTTGATATCCCACTACACTGCACCCTTGTGCCATTACTCTTTCTGGTGGGTGGCTCATGGCTCCTGGGATAATTATAATGCCAACAGTTAATGTACCAGGCACCTACCTTGCATTATCTTAGCTAACTCCCGCCATGACTCTTGGTAGTTGATATTACCATTATGCTTGTATTTCAGATGAAAAAAATGGGATTAGAGATGATAAACCAGACAATAACCACATGACACAAGTAGTAAGGAGTGGAGTAGGAATTTAAAATAGGTCTTTAGGCCATAACCCTGACTCTTGGACATAATTACAAACATTTGCTGCTGTTCCCAGCTCGTAGAGTTAGAAGAGATCCCAGCAGTCTTCTTTGCCAAGTTACTGACTCTGTAGATGGCACAGCTGAGACCCAGAAACACAGAGGAGCTTGCCAAGGGGAATGGGCAATGGCCTAGATTTGCACCCTGACCTCCTGGGTCACAATGTCCTGTAGTTTCCTTCTATTGAGCTGCACTCCTGTTGGGGGACAAGGGTGTTTCAGATTACTGAGAAGTTTCTTCAAGGGACTGACTTCAAGGAAAATGCTCTGTATTAGCTATTTGAAGATTAGGTAAAAAGTAATATTTATAGTTTTTTAGAATCTATTGTTTAATGAGTGTACACAGGATAGATTGCTACTTTCTGGGAACTCTTCAAACCTGCCAGTTTTCTTTATTTTGGACATCTGATGTAACAAAATAAGATACATGAAATACCACCCCATTTCCAGTCTACTCCTTGTTACCACTAATTTTTTTCTTTTAAGAATTGACTAGTCTTTATTTTTATTTTAAACCAATACATCATTATTGTACATATTTGTAGTATATAATATGATAACTTGATGCATCTGTGTAATATATAATGATTAACCAGAATAATTAGCATTTCCATCTCCTTAAATGCTTATTACTTATTTGTGCTAAAAAATCTTTGAATTTGTCATTTATTCTTTACAAAACACTTCATAAGCTATTGTAAATTATAATCACTCTAATGTACTATAGAACACAGTAATTTATTTCTTTCTATCTAATTCTGTTTTGGTACCTATTAGCCAACCTCGGTTTCTCTTCCTTGCTTCTCCTCTAGTGACCATTAACATTACTATACATGTGTATGAAATCAACTTTTAGCTGCCAGGGGAGATAATTTATACCTTTCTTTTAAAATAATTATATTCCTATATTATTTTCTAGGGTCATCCACTATGACACATACACAAATTCTCATATTTTCTTTATATTTTCATGTGATAGAAATTCACCCAGGAAAAGCGCAGGTCAGCCTGTTGGTTATTAAATACCAATTCCAAGAAACTCAAGACAGTGTCTGAAAGCCAACATTTCAATTCTATAAAAGTCACTAGACAGACTGTTGACTCTTCTTCTCCAACTGCTATTATATTCTAACATACAAGAATAGATAAAAAAGTAGAGAAAATTGCCTGAAAGCCCACCTCTGACTGGGAGGTGTATCCCTGTGAGGCAAATAGATGAAAAGTAATGGGGCTGTTATGCTTAGCCCTGCTGAGAAGGATCCAGGTGATATGTGTTCATTCTCTAGTGGTCAGAGAACTCTTGTCTCTTTTCTATACATTTTTAATTCAGTGGAAGCTTTCTGCAAAATACAAAGGCAAAGGAACAATGCAGTAAGTGAAATACTTAAGGTCACAAGGTGAATAAGTCTCAGAAGCCAAGAAAAGAATTCCAAAGAATCATCTCCAAGAAACAATGGGTTCTGTCTTCTCCAAACAGTGCCAGCTTATGTTGGGCAATCTCACTGCTTTCTTCTTGAACTCCTTGTTCTATGCCTCTGTGTCTCATCCTTTTGACTCTTGTGCAATGTATTTCATTAATTTCATACTTGCATAAAAGAGTAGGGAAAAGGCTCATGAAATTGGTGGCTCTGGAACAGCATTCTTATTAATCAAATATATCAGAAGTACAGCCTGACATTGTCATTGGATGGGCTACTGATCAAGGGTGTATTACTTAACATGATTATTAAATTCCATGGGTGCTCCATATAGACCTACCCTCCTGTTTGTACCTAAGTATCCCAAGGGAAAGAAAGTCTGCCTAAGGTTTCTGTGACCTAGAATTTCTTGTCTTACTTTCCCTGTAATTGACAAATTACCTGCTCTTTTACTGGCTATATGGGTGCTTTTGGTTAGATATGTGTGTTTGGAAGCATTTTAGGAACACTTAAACTTTTTCTTTTGCAAGGTAAAAATAATTCACAATTATTTTACCTTTTGTATTAGCCTTATAAAGGCTAGAAGTGTAGGAAAGACCATGAGCCAGATATGGGTGCAGTCTCAAGTTAGGTCAGTTCTGTGATTTTTAATAAGAAACATATCATATGTTATGTTATAACTTAAATCTGAAATGTTCCCTGGAATTCTCATGTTGAGAAATGGAGATTTTGGAAGTTTTTTTGAGTGACACAGGTGCTCTATTTATTAATAGATTAGTCCGTCACGAAGTTAATGGCTGACTGTGCTATTCAGAGGTAGGCCTGGTGGGAAGCAGCAGGTCCCTGGTAGTGTGGCCTCAGAAGTTATATTTTGTCCCAGGCTTCTTCTTTCTTTCTTTGCCTCCTGGACACTCCATGGGGAACAGCTTTCCTTTACCATGCCAGGAGTTTCAGCCTTGGAGCCAGCTGATCCTGGACTGAACTCACTGAGACCATAAGTCAAAACAAATATCTCCTCCCTAAAGTAGCTGGTGTTGAGTATTTTATTCCAGTGATGGGGGATAGTAACTGAAACATGGTGGTTGATAATGCTCACTGATAAGTAACCCTTCATTTTATAGAGTAGTTTACTTATTGGAAGACAGGAAAAGTGAAGAGAAAAACTTCTAATATTATAAACCTTAGCACTGTTGAAATTGCTGGAAGAGTCACATTAGAGACTGTGGTTTGTGGTGTTTTGTCTTCTCCAGGGCTGAGGTCCCTTTTATGATTATTGAACAAGGTAATGCATCAGATTTTTTAATGATACTTCCCCATCTTGAACAGCTGGTGGTGGGTTGGTAAAAGGAAATATAACAGACCTATTTTTTCCTCCCTGATAGTTTATCAGTCCTATCACCCTTCAACTAAGTAGAATGGTCTATGTTGTTGCTTCCTGAGGAATTACAGATAACATCATCAATAAATATTTATTGAACACACTATGGTTAAGTGACTGTGCCAGGCTCTGTACAAAATCTAATTACAACTTTACAGCCACTGCCCAAAGGGGTTTGCAATCTAATTATAGACAACCCAGATGAAGTAAACCCAGATGACAAGTTCTAGCCAAGCAGACCCATATTGTTTATCTATGAGAGATAAAAAGTGCAATTTATTTAGTTAAAACATCCAGTTTCTCTCTCTCTCTCTATTTTTTTTTTTGTTGTTGTTGAAGTCTGGGATAAGAATAGCTTTGTATTTGGACAGTTGTCAATACTCACATGATTTTATCCAAGAATGATTAAATGTGAGGAACACTTCATAATTTTTTGTCTTTCTCTCTTTCTTTCTTTTTCTCTTTCTTTCTTCCTTTTCTGCCTTCCTTTCTCTCTCTCTCTATTTCTCTCTCTCTCTCTCTCTCTCTCTCTCTCTCTCTCTCTCTGTCTCTCTGTCTCTCCTTTCTTTCTTTCTTCTATTTCCCTAGAGGTCAGTCATCCCTTTATATCATTGAAAGTAGGAATAAGTGGTCTCTTCAGAGTAACTTGTTAGTAACAAATGGGTTTATGACCTTCTTTGTATCATGAGTGATCAAGACAGTAAGAGGATCAAGTATGAAACAGACTCGTACACTTACTAAATGACTCTTACCAACAGTTCTGAAAGAGACGTTCATGGAACACAGCATCAGCACCATCTGGGAGTTGGTTAGAAATGCACATCAGCCCCTGCCTCTGGTGAACTAAACTTGAACTTTCAGTGAGGCTCAGTGACCTGAGCTTTTAACAAGCCCTTGAGGCAATTCTGAAGCAGACTTCAGTTAAAAAGTATGGCTTTCATACCAGAGAAAAGATGCGATATGTACCTATCTGTGCCCTATTTATTTCACTTATGAGGATATCCTCAAGATATGTCCATTTAAGTAGAAATGATTCAAACTTATCATTTTTTATGGCAGACTAGATGAAGATGTAAATGATTCCTAGCATTTTATGTTATATATTGTGAAATAGAAAATGCTCAATGTAAAATAAGGTGAAAGGGGACAATGTTGAGATTGTAACAAAAAAGTAAGGAAACAAATTTTATGATTATGGGGGTGTGGTAGGGTGGGTAGGGCTATGGGAAAAAATGAAAATTAAGTTGTGTCTTATACTGGTACAAATCCCCATTATGGAGTGCAATCATGATGTGTATATTTAATGTACCAATAAAGATTATTAAAAAAAAAAAGTACGGCTTTATGTGTTCAACACTAATGATGGCTACAAGGCCAAGCTGTGGCTACTATTGTGTGGTAGTAGCAACTGATACAAAGATTCCAATGCAGAGATCCCGTTGGCTGTATTTGAAAAGCCAAGATTCTAAGACAAGCAGACTCAAATCATTAGCAAGAAAGAACTGGACAAATTTGTGGTTATTAGGAGACCAGGCGTTTTTCAAAAGAACTCATTTCCTACGTGGGCTCTCAGTTATTTCAGAAGAATCAGAGTAAACCCAGAGGCACCAAACTCCATGATCTTTTACAATGTATTTGGAGTCTATCAAAGTCTTCATAAGGTACAGTAGCTGTGACAAATTGTATTATCCCCAGTGATTCATTAATCCATCAACAAAGTCCTTGTGAATGGAAGTTATCTCACATATGTCAGTACCTCTATGAGGAATTGTAAAGGAGAAGATCTTGGATTAGAAAAAAAGGAGAGATGATCAAGGTAACACAATAACAAGACTAAACAGGAAGGGAAGGGAGACCTACCAGGAAAACAGAATATTACTATGTGTGGTTCTTACCCAGTGTGTAGGTTTCTGACTTGATAATTTGAAGAAAGAATGAAAGGAAGGAAGGAAGAAAGAAAGAGAAGTAGAAGGATCAATGAGCAATAGTTAGAAAGCAGGTGAAGGGTATGCTAATAACTTTACAGACACCATCTCATTTGATACTCACACTTATGTTGGTCAATTGCTGCAAAGTTCCTACAATTTGTAAATATTGGAGTTTAGAATGTGAGCACAGAGTCTGTTTGGCTCCAAACTCTGCAGTGTTCAAATATGTATAAATTCCTTTTTGTAGATGAGGCACCAGGCTAAAACTTGGAAGTACTTATTTTGCTAAGTTTCATAATTATTCTCTTCATGGTGTGACTACTGTTCTCAACTTAGGAAACTTATAAGAGACAGAAAGCAACTTTATTAGCATTAATGGGGTCACCAAGTCAGAGCCATTCTCTGATTTTCTGGGGAATGAAATCTTCAGGGGTTGTAGAAACAATTATGGATGCCAGTGAAGAGGGAGCCAGGTGCATCTGAATGAAGATAGGCTGTGGTAAAAGTAACAAGGCTGTGCTCTGATTTCTTGGTTGAATGAAGACTGGTATGACTGTGGGAAATTTCTGGAGGCCTTAACTGAGTCTCGAGGATGATGAGGAAGAGACCGAGATAGAGACTGAGCTTTTCCATACAGGACAGCATACTGTTAATGATCTTACTCTCTGAAGAGCCTCATACGTGACAGATTTAAATAAAGAGAAGACTAGCAGGGAAACCAGGAGAGACACTGGGAATGAGGGTAGAGAAGACTTGAGGCTCAGGGTCTCAAGAATTCCTTCCTCAGAGGATGTGCTTTTGCTTCAGGCATCCACAGAGCCCCCTGTAAGAACTGACAATTTCTGAGCCTATTGGGAGCTCGACTCTGCTTCTCAAATCTCTTTTCCAGGATAATTTTTGAAGATGAGGTAAGTGCTTCTGGAAACACAGAAATTCAATAGTTGAATGCATTCTTTTAAGAATTTAACTAAAATTGGAAGTAAGGATATATGTAGTTAATTTCAATTCAAATTAATAGTCACATTATTTTACATTGGCATTACTAGGATGCTCAACAAGGACAACATTTAATTTAAAATGATTGTAAAAGCTTCCCCTCCTAATGTTTTATATAAGGCAGTTAAAAATAAGAATTCATTTAGTTATAATGTGCATATATATATTCTTTAATATAATTATGTATGTGTGCCACAGCAATTCATTTATAGAATTAACTGTTCATAATTTTACAGATTTAAGCATATACAGATATAATATTTAAAATGCTTATTAATATTAAATATTCACATGTGTCTGTGTATACCACTAATATTAAAATGACTGCAAAGTAAAACATGAAGTGTGTAGTTTTCAGTTTATGTTTTGTTTTAGTTCAAGCAGTTACATTTTAAAGATTTGTTTTCTTTAAAAGATCCTGGTAAAGTTATCTGTTATTATAGCACAAGGGTCTGTCTGATAAATAATGATGCCATTTAAAGAAATGCTGGGTCCTTATGTTCTAATGACTAGGTCATTAGAAATGTCTGTCTCCACATTTTATAAGAATAGAGAAGAAGTTGTTCGGCTGAGCGAACTCATGCTCTCCGCCCCATCGAAGTAATTTAAGCCCAGTCTGAGTTGGGACAGGGACAGGTGTAATTGGCCTAGTCTGTGTGACTTCCAGCCTTGCAATTATCATAATAAGGTTGTCTAAAGAGAGGTCAGAAGCTAACGGCCAGTTTGGCTGTAGTCTTCATAGACTGTCATCAGCTGGAGAACAAGGAGTCCATTGGGTCGGCAGGAAAATCTAAATAGATGTCAGTAATTGGTCTAGTGATAGGAAGATCTGCCAGAAGACAACAGAAATAGGCCATTGCATTGACAGATGGAGTAGCAGCAGGGACAAGCATTGCTGGCTGGACAATTTAGTGAATTTATACCTACATCCTAAATAAGGCTAAGGAGCTGTTGGAGGGCAGTTACTGTAGAAAAAGTATTTTCTACCAACTTCAAATGCATTGAGGTGCCTCTAACTAGTTCTCTTGATTTATCCAAAGTATACTTGGGCCATAGATTTAGCCCAGTGGTTCTAGTAACTGCCTGGCAAGTGCAAGGTCTTGAGTTCAATCCCTGGTACCACATATCACAATGCTAGGCATGGTGGCTCACACTTGTAATCCTAGCACTCAAGAGGCAGAGGCAGGAGGATTTATGTGAGTTCAAGGCTGGCCTGTGCTATATAGTGAGCTCAGTGCCAGCTTGAACTATAAAGTGGGACCCTTTCTCAATGACAACAACAAAAAACCATCCAAGTGTTTCCATACAAATCTCTGGAAGACAAGTTCTACTTGCCTACATGGAAAGTGTCCAGGAATACTGAAGTTTCATAATGTACCACCCAGGAGGAGTGGACTTAGAGAGAGTCTGAAAAGGACCTCTCTTTTAGTGTAGGCAATTTTACTTTAAAACAATTACATTGCTGACCCTGAAATGTGGAAGAGATTTGTATAGTCTGTATGTGATGCTCAGATGCCCAGGCCTGGGGAGCTTGAAACCTTGATTCTCATTCTGTCTGTTTCAGAAGTATAGGATCTTTCTATGCTCTGAATTAAAGATCTTATGAATAACATACCTCTACTTTCTCATGTCTGTTGGTCCCCTTTGTGAGTGAAAGCCAAGGAATTGTGTATTGAGCTTCTCCACCAGCCTTATAACTTCTTTTTATTTCCACTGAGAACGAATTTCTGTTCAGTAGGAACTTTCCTCCAGTGCTACTTTTGGATTAGTCTGTGAAGATGAAGTGTGGTTGCTGTAATGAAGTTCACTTTGGAGATGAGCTTCAAGCATGCTGCTGAGGATCTCTAGGAGAGTGCTCCAAGCTGCCTCGAGTGATGAGGGAAAGGGAATGAGACGGAGAAAGGGAGAGGTCCCGGCTGCTCTGAAGTTTGGCTTTTTGGTTATGGAAACCATTTCACATCTGCTACTGCATTTCTGTTCTATCGCCCTGTACATTCCTCACAACATGTTACAAAGGTCCTCTACCCAGTTTGGCTTTTCACTGTTCTTGCTTGACCATGATTCAATGATATGAATAGAAAATTCTAGAAATAATTTATTAGTCTAAATTGCATGCTGTTCTTAGTAGCATGATAAAATGTCACACTGTTAATTCTGTCCCATTTCTAAAAGGAATTACCCCTTCTCTAGGGTAGGCATGTTGTACAGATGACCTCTTCATTAACATGTGAGTGGTTGTTTAGATCTACTGTGATTATTAGATCCACCATCCTGATATCATAGTGATTTTTTTTTCAAAGGCCCAAAGTGTAAGAGTAGTGACAGTGGCAATTTGGATATGCCAAAGGCCAGGGAAAAGCTTTTCAAAAAGTTTTGTATTTAAGTGAAAAAGCTAAATGAACTTTGGCTTTTTAGTTATATATATATATGGAGAGAGAAATATATATGGAGAAAAAATATATATTTATACACACACACACACACACACACACACACACACACATATATATATATATATATATATAGAGAGAGAGAGAGAGAGAGAGAATAATATACATGGAAAGAGTTGGGGGAAGAGCGAACCATATTTATACAATTTTTCTTACTGTTCATTCTGTATAACAATTCTAGTTTAATTTTAGTTGTTAATCTCTGTGTCTCATTTTTAAATTAAATGCTATCATAGGAATAAATATACAAGAAAAAACATTGTATGCCTCATAGTGACATTTTGTTTAAAGAATTACATATATGATGATGGACCTGATAGTCACACTGCAGATGTCTTAGTTTATGTAAGTACACATTTCTCAGAAGGTGCTCCCATTTTCAAGTAATTGAAGAGTGCATGGGGTTTGGTTTTATCCATGTGTCAGACATCCTTACATATGTGTACATATATTAAATCTCATAGGACTAGAGGAATATAAAGAAGAGCCACTTAATTTAGACAAGTGTATAGAAGGAGAGGTAGAAGAGAAAAAGTTCTGGCTGATATGAGCTTGTGACATGTAAGAAACAGAGTAATGAGTTCTTGATGACATACAAACTCAACCAGATGCACAGCAAAATAAATAGAAAAATGAGAAGGTGGGAAGATGGAGAGCATGAAGGTGAAGAGATGGAAAATAGTTTTGTGAAACATGTAAAAGGAACAGAACTGAAACTGAGCACTTCTAAGATACCATTTGATCACTTAAAGATGGAAACAGGAATATTTCAGTAGGTTTATGGTTTCTCTAATCCTGGGATCTGGCTGCCAGATTTAGGGAAGAAAAAAAAGAAAAGAATTTCATATATATGGAATAGTGTTTATGACCAATGTATACTAAAACATTATTTGTTCATTTTAAATTCAAATTTAAGTAGGCTCATAAGTGAAGTAAATAGGGCACACATGTGGAAATACCATATCACATATCACTTCTCCAGTGTGAGAGACTGAAGGTGTAAAGGCGGTGCAAGATGTGTAATAGGTATTGTGAAATAGGAAGAAAGTGTTCAAAGGCAAAAGGGAACTGGGTGAGGGCAGGGGAAAGCAAAGAAGGGAAAGAAAATATTTGAAGGTGAAAAGGAAAAAAATGGAAACAAATTTCATGTATATGGGGTTGGGAAGTTGAAGGGAGGGCAGGACAAAGGGAAAAATCTGAATCAAGATATACTATGTAGAGGTATAAAATCCAAATCAGGAATATGATCATAATATATTCCTAAATGTACCAATCAACTCAATTAAAAATATTTAACTGGACTAGCCAATTGTGGCTGTGCATGCTTTTAATCCCAGTACATGTGGTATTGGTGGTGGGGGAGTGCTGAGGCAAGAGGATCCCTTGGAATTCGAGGCCAGCCAAGGCTGTGTAATGAGTACAAAGTCAGCCGGCACTACACAGGGAGATCCTGTTCCAGAATCTTAACTGCGGAATGGTGCTCGGTCCCTTTCTTGCCGTGCTCAGCTCCTGAGCCTCAGTCTCTGTGCCTCTTCCCTTGAAGAGCCCACACAGAATGGCAAACCCATACCCTTCTGGTCTGGAGATTCCTCAAAAACTTGAATTGGAGGCCCTGACCCTGCTTTTCCTCTACTGGGTATATACACAAAAGAATTAAAAGATTCACATCACAGAGATATATATGCACCTATGTTTATAGCAACTCAATTTGTGATAGCTAATCTTGAAAACAACCCAAATGCCCATCAACCCAAGACCTGATAAAGGAGATGTGGTATTTCTATAAAACGAAGTATTACTCTTCCATAAAGAATAATAAGTTTGAGAACATACTCATAAGTAAAATGAATAGGTCACAGATGTGTAAATGTTGTATCTTTTCTCTGGTATGAGTAACTGAGGATGTGAATAAGTTCTGGAATGTATAATGGATATTGTGAAACAAAATATTTAAAGGGAAATGGGAGGTAGGGGTAAGTAACAAGGAGAAAGAAAATGTGGTGGTAAAAAGAGGAAACAAAGCTTATGTATATAGCACATGGGAGGCTGTGGGTGGGGAGGGGAGTGGGGGAGTGAGAATTAGGTCATGTCTTGTACTCGTACAAATTCTCAATGCTCAGTATATTGGTACATTAGGTGTATATAATGTACCAGTAAAGATTCAAATCTTATATGTATATATAATGTACCAATAAAGATTCAAATCTTAAAAAAAGAGAGAAAAAAATGTAACTGGCTCCCTTCATTTGACTGGTACCTGGCAGCCTTGTTTTGAGGGGAGAGTGATGATATTTGGGCCTTTTAGTCAGGAAGCCTGGAACTCAGCAAGACAGTGAAGGGCCTGAAGCAGGGGATGCAGAAATGAGGGCAGAAACAGGCTTACTTAGCTTGAAAGGGAAGTCCCTTCATCCCAGAGGACCTCAGCGAGGCAGAACTGAATTTAATTCCAGATCTCATGGACTCTCGGCGAAGCCAGTTTGCATCTTGCATGGGCCATTCTTTATTAATTGGCTCATTTACCCCATTTTCTCATGAAAATTGCCAAGGCCAACAGATGTAAAGATTATAATTATCGTTAATATTATGCAAAACCACTTCAGTGGATGCCAACCAACCTCAGGGATTAACTGTCCCTGTCTAAGGTTATCACTGTTGGATCAGTTAATGGCCACATCGGTCAAGGTCAGGCTCAGGTTAGTTTTCTCAGCAGATGCTGCGATCTCAGCTCGTCCTGTGCCAGGTCCCAGAACTAGGAGGAGCACAAACCGGAAGTTGGAAGGAGAGAAGTGTAACTATGTTCTCTGGTTTATTCTTTTCTATTGGTCTGTGTTGATTTACTAAGCACTGACATGTGTATTCCTATTGAAGTTTCACTGCAAGTAATTTCACTATACTTTTCAGTGTGTGATGGTGACAGCCCAAGTAGCCTAGGTGGGAGGCTGTGCCAGAGAAGCATGTTAAGGAAGACTCTACCAAGTGACTTTCCAAAGGTTTGACATATAAAGATGGAATTAAGAAACATTTACAGTCACCAAAATTTATTCTCAGATATTAAAGTGGCTACAGGGAAAAAAAAATACAAAGAAAATTCAGATAATACAGCTGCAGCCTGGGAAAGCATTCTTATTAGCTTTTGAAGAAGGGGCAAGTTACTTAACCACTGGATTTGTAACAAATGAGGACAGTCCTCTTTTTTTTATTAGAAATGCATACATTCTACTAACCAGAACATCTTCCACATATGTTGTCATTGCCAGCTTTCAGGTGATATTTTCTAACTCAATAATAATTTTACAGAAAATTATGAGTCCAAGTACCTAATCAAAAGTGAAATGTTTAGTTCTACTTAGTATCCAATCATTAGAAGATAATTAAGATAATTTGTGACTATTAAATGAGTCAGTGAAGAAATTTTATTATGTAGCATCAGCTAATAATATTTTTTGCCTCATTTAATATACTTTTTATTATGTTTTTATAAAGTTAGACTTGTTTTAAGGCTCATCAGCCTGGAATCTTACCTAAGGGGATTTGATTCTTGGATACCAAATTGCCGTCACTGAATGCACTCTTCACCACACTGAGGAAGGGTGTTTCACACTGAAGAACCTAAGGTGAGATCATGTAAAGATTGCAGTGGGAGGGAGCTTTGATCTGATTCTCCTTGTAATAAGACCTATTAACTAGATTGGTGGAGTGTACTGAAAACTTAAATATATTAAATTAGGATTTTAGTGAAATAACCAAGTTGAACAAGCTATATGTATTTTATGTTTTTAAAAGAATGATCCAATTTGAGTGTTCTTGGGTCATAAGACTGTAAGCTAACAGTACTAAGAAATAAACTAATGTCCTCTATCCAATACCTTCACCTCTTTATAACTTTTTAAAATAGATTTTTCAAAAATCCTAATGATTAAAATTTTCCTAAATAAATTCACTCTTAATTTTTGTTTTTTAAAAACATAACTCAGAATTCTGTTGCTAAGAAACTGTTTAAAACCTGCTCTTCCAAGGAAAAGCACTTTTGATTTTTCCAGGAAGCATAAATTTACTTAAAAACCATACAGAAAATTAAGAGAAAGTAAGTACCTGGTTCACTTAGAAGTAAGTAAAGAAGTCAAAGAAATAAAGCAGAAATGATGACATTGCTTCATTATATCTGAAAATAAGTACTGAAGCTGGTCGACGTTGTTCTAAGCTTGGCTACAAGTATAAGTAATTTGATAATAGAGTTTGCTTCTGGCTTTTCTGGACTGTGCAGCTCTTTTCTTTCCCTTCTTTGTCCTGATGCAGAGGCCAGTTCCAGGTCTTTTGGAGGACAAATACTGGTAATATTAATATGTGTTGCTGGGTGAAGTTAAGAATGGAGTGTGAGGCCCATGATCCTTTCTCTGGCTTTTTATTTCTTCATTTGGGGAGAGAATGTTGATTGAAGTCTTTAGATGCATTTTCGCTTGGCACGCTTTCAATTTCTTAGCCCAAGTGGCAATTATCTGGAGAAAAGTAGTTGATTGCATCAATAGAAGAGTTTTCAGCTGGGTTTGCCAAGGCATTTCTATTAATACGGATTAATTAACTTCACTACCATTAAAGGTAGCATAGAATTTTTATTATGCTTAATGGAAGGATTAGGCCAAGCAACAGGGAGAGTGGATTGCATCGTTTCAGATGTGGTTGGAGGGATCATGGGAGCCATGTTGACTGTATCCAGAATAGATGGAGAGCTTGAAGACTCAAGACAAAGTCAGACTGAGGAGTCCTGTATATAACTTTTCATCACTTCTTCTCCCCCATTTCTATACCTCAAACTCATGTGTGAAAACTTTCTTCTCTGAAGATGGAGATACCTAACCCAACAATATGTCTCTATTGGCACAAAGAAACTCTGTCTTCCCGAGCTTACCCCACCTGCTGGAACTTGTGATGCATGCCACGAGTTTGTTATGAGAGTTCTGTGTTGATCATTTTTCAGTAGCTATGCCCACAGGTATATAATTAAAAAGAAAGTCTCTTTTCTCTTCATATTATGATAATTTTAACAATTAATTTTTAAAACCGGGTACCTATCAAAATGAGTTTGCATTTTGGAACAAATATAAACTGAGAAAGGGAAGTTGGCATATTTGGAGACAAAATTGAAGCTAAAAATGTGTTTGCAGGTCATCATTAACTTATTTAAGCCATGTGTAGAAGTAAGTGTGGACTATCTGTTTGCCTTTAACACTAGGATGTTAAGGGAGGGGAACTATGCAGATGATGGTACATGATTTCAAACTTCTATCTCTGATTAATTTTTCTTAACTTTAATTTCTGGATGAGCAAAAAAGTGAGACAATAAAGCTGAACTATGAAAATGAGGGTACCATTTTTATTATTTGATAAATTATTTATAATGAAGAAAAATGTGAAATGACTCAATGTTAATAACATTCAGTAGCAGCCTTCTAGGGCATTAAATACAATTAGTTACACATTTGTGTTGAGGAAACACATTTGATATATTAATGATGAAATCACAATTTTTCATCAAAGGCAGATGTCATTGTGAACCTGAGGGAGTGTGTATATGGGGATGTTTTATTTTTCTTCAACGATTTTTCATCTTTAAATTCTCATCATATGAGAGTGTGGTTCTCAATTGCCTTAAGATGACCACAAACTTATCAGAGTTTTTCATCCAACTTTGTTCTCACCATGACCTGCAGACAAAGATCTCATCGTTTAATTTGATATTTTCTTTTGATTAACAGTTCAGCGGGTCATGTTTCCTGGTACCAGTTTTAATGGCATTGTTTGTGGCTCACAGCTTTCTTTTTAAAACTGTAGTTTACTCTCTAGCCCAGTCTAGCAACCAGACAATTTGTTCACTTATTTAAAGATGTCCAAACAAACATCAATTGGCATACCAAGATATGAAGATACTTTTGGGTCTTGTCGGTATGTTGACTCTGTATAATGTGGTTGGAGTGACTGTGAGACAGTAGCCATTGTGGCTCAGATGGGAAGGTTCTGTCTTCAACTGGAGCGAGGCGTCTCTGACACTGGGGACTGCGGGGAAGTCATCAAGTTTCTGATTGACTTCGTATGTTTGTAAAATTGGACTAGATTACTACCTCTTTCAGATTAGGTCCCTAACAAACGACATTTGAATACAACTTCCTTCTGTTTCTAAAGTTCTCAAATTCTGTGCTTATCATTTTTGCAGAGCTAACAACACATCAGGCTGGACTGAATTTTTGGGTACACTAATTGAACCCTGGCCAACATTTCCTCTAGTCATGGAGTCAAGGGAAAGAAATTACATGTGTAAGTAAAAATACCAATTCATTTTCTTTCTTTTATAATATAATCACTAAAACATTTTCGTTGATCTGACATTGATCTGTCTCCCTCAAATTACATATAAACACAACTGGCTGTTACAGAAATGATTTGAGTTCCCCTTGGTTGACTTCCATAACAATTGTATCTAAAGCTCTGAGTTGTTTCCCCTTGTGTGACCATGTACATCTTTAATTTTTTTTTTTTCATAAAATCTGGAACAGAGAGCAATTCAGTTCTTTAGTAGTTACTTTCTGGTTTGTGGATCTGGAACTGGCCCAAGACCTCCTGGTCTGTGATACATTTGGTTCCTGAATTAAAACAGGAAATGCTGAAGTGCATTAAAATGAAAACAGTTATAAAATGTTATTTTGCAAACATGAATACAATATTGGTTTAAAGTGAAAGGGGATTTCCATGACCTAAACCTTTTTATTTTTCCATTTCCCTAATTCTGTAAGAATTGTTTTCCCAATCTGGAGCTGTGATATTCCACTGACAGGCAGTGCTGAAAGATGAGCTGGAGATACAGCGATGCCTCAGGAAGGCACAAAGCCAGGTCCACACCCAGGGGAGGGACATGGTGCACCTGAAGATCGCCCAGGTGCCACGGGGCTTGATGCACAGGTTTTTTTTTTTTTTTTTTTCCCAACTTTGTTTTTAAAGACTGTCTCAGCTGTACCACATATCTGTGGCTTCATGCCTGAGCACAATACATGGATTTGATTGATAAAATTTCCACTAGATTGGACCTGAAGGCTGGCTTCAGCACATGTTGCAATGCAATCTTGACATCACCGTGAAGAGCTGTTCTTTGAAAATATGCAGCAACCCAAAGAGTGTTTTGTCACAGCAGGAATAATGGTCCTAGGCATTCTTTATGGCATTTATTTCTATAGTACTTTTCATTAAAGATAGACTGCAAAATAAGTTCTTTCTGAAAATGGTATTCTTGCCTAGAAAGCTGTTCTTCTAAAGTCTTAGAGTTTAGTATCTGTAGGATTTGGTATCTTTACAAATACATTGTTACACGTTTCAGTAAGAAATGTATAGGTTTGTTCTGATGCCCTTGGCAGCTAGTTCTTTGGCATTCAGAATAGTCTCTGTGAAGTGCTGTGTCTACCACATAAACATACATAGAAACTATTTCTTTTAGTAAAGATTAAATTGATTGGTGGAGTTGAGTCCAAGATGAATGGTTCCACACACACGTTCACTCACTGAAACACAAGTAACCAAGACGTGCAATAACACACCTTTATTTGTTAATAGTTTATTTCTTTTTCCTGTAGGAGAGTTGAGTTGAATGTCTTCTTCTTGGCATTTTGTACAACTGAGAGAAATTACTTCTTTCTGAGGCAATTGGAATGAGGTTCATTTTGGGCTCTTCATTTTCTTGATATTTCCCTTCCCTTTCTAATCAAGCTCTTCTTTCACATGCAGAACATAGAAGCAGTGACACACCTGTAGCCAAGGGCTATTTGGAGGCTACCTGGCTTTTCAATGAGTTAACCAAATAAAATTGTGCATCTGAAGGCCCTTTGATAAGGACGTAGTTCTACAAAATGTAGAGTTACTCATTATGTAGCCTTTGCTAGAGGATGCAGTATATTTTTAAAGCCCAAATCCTGAGCAGATCCATTTCATGATAAACTATCCAGAAAAACATCTCTTCTTCCCTTGTGTTTAGTGCTGCAGTGCACAGAGTGAAGCAAACCTAATGTACTCACTGGTCCAGGACTAGACAAGGAAAACAAAGCTACAGAGTTAATTACCAGGAATAGCTTATTAAATGAAAGCCTATCACATCCTCTTTTAATAGGCATAGTTTTAAAGAGTATTCACCTGCCTAGCTTCTACAAATGAGAAATACCTTAAGTGAGATCCACAGCTGACAATCAGATAACACTTTCTCCAGGTGTGATGAGATGTGATACCTCACCTCACTGGCTACCGCCACTGGGTAAAGCCAATCTTGAGCTTGCATTGTAAGAGTTACTTTGTTCTGTTCATACAGTGTTGGAAAGAAGATCAATAACACATATATTACTTAAGAGAAAAATGTACATGATAAAAAATCATCCTGTAGCTATGCAGTTCAGGTCTTCATTAACATTTAAGTACATTACCACAGGGAAAGCATTATTTATATTTTAAAATAAATAGCACTGAAATAATATAAGTATCTGCAAGTATTAATATCAAAAAATATATAAATTTCCTGCAGTAAAAAGCAGATATACTTGTTTTTTTGTTGTTGTTTGCTCCTGACTTGAATATCAAATAACAAACTTGAATGTGCAACTTAGAGAGACAAGGTCCTATGAATTAAAAAAAAAAAAAGCATGTCTTTAAGACAATTTGCTTGGAAAGGGGAAAAATAAGACATTTAAAGCAAATACGTTTGTGGCTTTTCATGCTGTAGCACCAGTTTGTATACCTTCTTGAGACCTGTGGAAACTAAGTCGGACTTATTGGAGACTGTACGTGATTGATGACCCTACTGGTCTCCTAGAAAAATCAATGAAAGTACTACTTGTCACTTTTTACCATGTCAAAGAAGAAAGCAGGATTCCAATAAAAGAATAAGAAGGTCTTCCTATGTCCATGCTGGAAGCACAGAGAGAGAGGAGAGAATTTAGCTAAAAAGTAAAAAATCATTTAAAAAGTAGAAATAATTCTAAAGGTAGAACTGAGCTTCTATATGAGTGTCACTTTAGGGCAGTGGGACCTTTGGTCACCCCTCCTGATTTTGCTGGAGCAGTCTGTTGCTCTCCTGCAGTCTGGTCTGTCCTGCTGTCTTTACCTAGAGGATTTTTTTTCTTGTCTCTTCTAATTCTGACTGGTTCTTAAGGTTAACCTAAATGTCACCTCTTCCAGGAAGAGCTTCTGTTGGCCCCTACTTAGGAACAGGGGACCTTTTCATACAGTCCCATAAGCATGCTGCTTCTTCCCTATCACAGTGCTCATCACCCTGTACTTCTCTGGTGCCCTGTATCAGTCACTAGGCCGGAAACTTCATGACATCAAGGTATGGGTCTCTTTCCTCCTTTCTCACCATTCTGAGTCATATTTGCCTTCTTCACTCTGGTGCTACCAAACTATTTATAGTTCTATGACCTTCATATGCCTGTTACCTCCAACTCTTTCACTGCCTCCTTTGAATCTTCAGGCAGCAAACTTCTCCTTCAAACTCCATTGCTTGTCTAGGCTGGATGCGATGCTCCTCTCGGCCTCCCAGCAGCTCCTTGTGTTCATCTGGCTTCCTTGGAGGATGACACAGGCAGAGATGGATCCTAACACATGTTTTAGAACACATGGATCCTAACACATGTTTTAGAACTGGATATTGAGATGTCAATCCTTGTTTATTTTAAAATCATCATTAACCTCTTTTATACCCAAAAACATGTGTTCTTTATTGAAAAACAAGAAAAGTGGTGAAAACATAAATAAAATAAACAGTCATCACAAATTCCACCATCTTAATGATTGACAGGAACAGTATCTCTGATACTTCTGTGATGGTTGGGGAAAGGTGGTTACAAAACAGCATATAAACATCCTCAACCTTCATAAAGTATAAGAAGGATGATAAGATACTTGACACAGTTTTATACCAGTGTCATCATAATATACATGCCATTTTCACAATAGTATCTAATTATATTTTTAATGAGTTGAACAAAAAACTCTTTTGGAAAGTCATATTTGTTTTACAAGGGAGGTTACTGGCTATAATGTCACTTAAGATTTAAAAATAAATACAGTGAAAATTAATAGTTCTGTTCATTTTACAATATTTAGTTTTAAAACATTAGCTGAGCACCTTTAAAAGACTTTGTCCTCTTATTACTTATTTTATTACATGGAATTTTATTAGATAGATACTACATTCATACATAAATGCCCAAATACAGTCCCTGGCACTGAAGAAACAGAATTTGCTGTGGACAAGAAATATTATTCTATTATTTTATGATTTCTTATAGATTCACAGCAAGAACACAATTTTAAAGCAGGGAAGGGGACTGAGCTTAAAATTTATCTTTTCTTATTTGACATGAGGTAGATATTGGTCAAGAGAGGAGTCTTATCCTTTGACTTGCTTGTATCTAGAAGAAATTTAATTTTCCTTTGTTCTTTTGGAATGTAAGTAATACCACACACTAAAATATGTATGTAATTGTCTATATGTCAATCTTAACTGTTTTATATTTTTTCTTAAGGTAAAAAAGTTTTTCTATTTCATTCCCTGATCATCTCTTTCTTTTCCTCCATGTTTGTTTCTCACTTTTCAGAAACCCTTTCTTCTGCCACTCTGCTAGGTCCCCAGAAATGAGCATTTGTGTTTTGTACATAAAGTCTTCAAATCCTCTCTGATTTCTCTGCAAGCTTCACAACCTAGTTTCTCCTGAGATCATATTCCTTTTTTCAATTACTGCTATATTTTCCAAGTGTCCATCTGTATATGTTCATAGAGAAGATTCATGTCCCCAGACCACATTGTGACACAGGAACTCCTCTTCTTAGGGAAAAACTATCAATTATGTTTTCTTATTTATAGTTAAAAATATCATGTTTCAACTTCAGAATTCATTTTGCCAAAATAATCCGTGATATGCATGAAAAGGCATATACAAGAATATACCTTTCTGAGTTATTTTGAAAGCAAAATAATTTGACCAACAAGAAACATTAATCAAATGCAGGCAAACCATATTATGGAAGTTAATATGTCCATGGAGGTCATATTACATCATAGGTAAGTACGTGTCACCAGGTTTGCAGTAACTGGATAAGCAAACAAAGCCATCTGATCGAAGTGTTCTAAAAGATATAGTTGTACCTAGCACAAATGACTTTTCCCTCTGATGTGGGTGGACAGCATTACCTAGTGAAATCAAATGCTCACTTGTAGGCTTTCTTCTAAATAATGGACATCCATTACACTCACTTTTAAAGGCACTAGTTACCAAGGGAATGTCCTATCTGTGGGAAGAACAAACTATTAGGCTGACCCATCTCTTCCAAATCCTGTGTATTCAGAGTTAAGGACTATTTGAAAGCTCTAGTTGAACTGAAAGACAGTATTGTTCAGTGCCCTGCTCTTACCCATGATGAACCTGAAGTGCAGAACGATATATCACAGAGCAAGTTGATGGAAGAAGAAAGCCAAATTGGGGCTTGCTGGTGCCGGTGCCTCATCACAAGTTCAAATACTTTTCTGTGTGGTCAGAGGTGGCCAAATGGAATGTCTTCTCCAGTTTCTGGCAAGGGACCACTAAGAACTATCACCAGCTGTAGCAACGGGGGACTTTTTGTTCTATAGTTCTGCACATAAAAAATTTAAGATTGGGCAAGCAGATAAACCTTTTGTGTGCATAATTAATAACTCACACTTGAATTTCTGTATCTCATTAGAGGTAGTTGTCTCACCTTTGACAAGAGAATACAAGCTTTATTTTCGTAGTGCTTTGCCCTATTATGTTCAACAATAATAATTCACAGTGACAGATGTAATCCACCAAACTCATTATTTTCAACCCCGATCCATTTATTTTGCATTACCAATACAGTGTTGATGCCTATCGTTCCCTGGACTAGAGTGCTTGATGAAATGTTTTATTGCAATATGTCAGAGTCTAAATAATTAACAGCAGGAATAAGGCTGCGGCCTACCAAAGTTACTGTGGGTATAATAAAATAGCATGTAATGTACCCTGTACTCACAAGAATAGGTCTTTTTGAGATGTGGTTTTGATTAGATGATCACATTTGGGGCAAGAATGGGATATGTGTCCCATACAGAGCCATGGCTTTAAGGAGATAAGTGCATATTTTAATCTCTCACAGAAATAAGCAAACAACACTAGAATCATTTTATTTTGAGGAACTAAAATTTGCATAATCTATTTTGCAAAATCCCAGACATAATTTGACATATTGCATTGTGAAAACAGTTGGCTTTTCTTGATTTATATTCTGTCAAATCCTGGGGTGGGACAGAAGGACACTGTCATCTGATAGGCAGTATAGGACTGTGTGACTTTCTTTGACTTTAAAGGAATTGCAGAGAAGTTTGAATTGCAACTATTCAACCTTGAAGGGAGAGAAACTAAATGAAACACCTGTTTTTCTGATTACTGTGCCACAAGGCCTTTTAATTAGTTTGTGGAAATAGAAGTTTTAGTTATTGAAGCATATGGTTATTTTCCCCAAGAAAATGGACATGTGACTACACACCATTAATTTGTGATTATTATTAAACTAAGAATGCAATTTAAAAGATTGTATATTAATAGATTTTTTTTCTAGACTAGGAAAGAGCTAGAGAATAAAGCAGGAGGAAAATCCATGTTAAATTTCAATCTTTACTGATTGCTTTCACAACAGGGTTCAGAATATTATTTACCCTCCAGAGAACAGGATATGCTGCATAAAAAGGTTGATATGTATTTTATAGGCTTTCATTCTTTTAGTCTCATGTGATTGTCTCTCAAGATGTTGGAGAGCCATTGATTAATGTATGAAGCAAAGACCAATGGATAGGACTGGATTCATTTTCTTTGCTTTTAACATATAGAACTGTTCTTTCCCATGTGTTTAGTACTTGAAGGTAGAAGCTAAGAAAATTCTATGGAACCATTGGTCGACCCTCCCACTTGCTGGATATAATTGAGGGATCATTTTAAGGACTTCAACTCCATCAAGTTATTGTAAAGTAACCACAGACATCTGGCTTGGTTTTGATTTATTCTTAGTCACCTGTGCAACAAAATGGTGAGAAGAGTGTCTCTCTCAGTAGGCATTTAGGGCATGAAACTCTTAGCCCTTCATAGAGTAACAATTCATAGGTATTGATTAAAATCAAGAAACCTCCATTTGGGCTGAGATCAGTAAATATCAGCAATTTCAAGATCGTATTTTATTCTCTGTTTTTTTTTTTTTTAAATCCCAGTTCATTCCTGGTTTTGTGCAGAAGGAATATTTGATAAGTACTTAAAGCTAAGTTGCTCTCTGGAAGGGCTTCTAATGAATTATGGCTTTGTAATCAATGAAATAAGTTTTGGTAACTGGTTGGAGATGGTATAAATTAAGTGCAAAAAAGATACCAATCCTGAGAACATCTTGCTATTAATAAAATCATGGGAAACTACAAATAAACTACAAGTGTTCACAGTGGCAGAGATGACTCAACTGTTGTGAAATTTGAATTTCTCTCATTGTTTATATCTAAATACGAAACATACCTGGCAACGGCATGAGACAGAACATGTCTTCTCATTTTTCCATATAATTTACACAGTGCATTTGGCCAAAAGCACTGATTACAAAATATGACTGCAATTGGATAGCATAGCAAAATGGATTTCCACACCTATGGCATAAGGCTTGGTTTGTTTTGATTAAAGACATAATTGTGATCCAATTTCATAATGTTGATCACAATTTCATCACCAGTGCCTGGAAGGAGAGGAAAATATATGAGGGGTTTAGCAAAGTGCAAACTCATTAAAAATTGTCTGCAAGAAATTATGATCATTACATTTAAAGCTAAGGTGTAGTGTTGTGCTTAATTAAAGAAAGTTTGTGAAGTGTTTTGTGAACTTTGCTCAGTGCAAACTTGAGTAAGGCATTTTATTCAAACATTTGCTTAATGGAATGTTTTAAGGACATATCTTCAGGAGCAAATAGATAAATTATTATGAAAAATGCCTTCCATGATATTTTGTTTAGCAAAAGAGCTAATTCCTGGAAGTTAACGTACACCATCCCTATCCAATTTTTCAAAGGCAAAGTTAGTGTTTGTACATAAGGGGTTTAGAAAAACAAAAAACAAAATATTGTAACTTTTTTCCTTAAGTGTAAAATAGATTCTTAGAAGACCATTAATATTTCAGCAGCAGGATATTTTTCTTAGTTTTAATGATTTTATTACATGCTAAATATTCTCAGGAAATTTTAAAGCTAACAAATAAACTTCAGTACAAAGCTAGTCTCTCTGACCCCTTTACTCATGTGACTGGAGCTCTCCTAGGATGCAACAGATAAGGCAGGGTAAGTCACTTACTGTCCTTTGTCAAAAAATATATTTGGCCTGAAAATTCTTTCCATGTACTGAGGAAAACAGTTAATTCTTGACAAGAATTATTTTGGGCAGAATTATGTTTGGAACTACTTTTTAGACAGTTCAATAAATCAAGGGTGTGGCAAAATGTATTCATGTTAATCACATCAGTTTATTAGATTTAGATTGTCTAAGAATGAAATCTTTAACTTAAACATTTTTAGTTAAAAATTTAATATAGGTATTTCAATATGAAGTTTAAATTTAATATGGCTAAAGTCATTTTTCAATACTTTCATGTCCTGCAATGAAGCATCTCATGTCAAAAGAGTGGAAAGGAAAAGAAGGGAAATATTGTTTATAATATAAAAATAGAGGCCATCATATTATCTAAAAGGAGAGGCCATCATATGATATAAAAGAGTTTGTCATGTTAAGCAGTAAAAGAGGAACGCAAGAGAAGAAAATATAACATGCATATGTGCCTCACATACACATGTCTGAGGCATGAAGCTCAGCACACCTGGAGAAGGTGATAGATTCCAAGTTTTAGGATCAAAATTGGGAAACCTCAGGTGAGGGGGTTAGAGATTTCTGGGAGTAAGTTGAATTTGACTTGGTCTTAAAAATGCATCAATTGCAAGAGATTAAGGAGAAGAACTTAAGGCAAAAAGAAGCAATCATGGGAAAGAGGGAAAGATAGGTGGATTAGCTGAGGATAAAGATGCCTTAGACCTACAGAGTGCCCTGCAGCTTAGGGAACCCACACAGTAATATTGTGTGTGGTTTTTGGAAGAATCATGTGAAACAGCAGGACAGTTGTTCTCACACAATTTTCCAGATGTGCAAACTGTGGCACAGCAGAATTCTCACAAGTGCTACAGTGGGATCTTGAATGCATGCCCTTGACACTTTTAGCTTTCTGATTTGCTAACAAAGCTCAGCTATAGTGTGAGGAAAGCTATAGTCAATTGATTGGGTTATATGGGAATAAAGCTGGCCAACAGAGTTTCCTAATAAGACAAATTTATACAAAAATGGGAAGAAATAGATATTTTTTAAGAAACCCTGAAAAATAAATTGATATGGTTAATGAATAAGTGCAAAGCCTAATGAAGACATACAGTTTTAAAAGATATTTTTCACACTAAATACAGTGAAGAAATACAAAAAAAGATGAAATCAAAAAAGAGTAAGATAGAGCAGAGGTGTGCTCACCGGTAGAGTACTTGCCTATCAAGGGCAAAGCCCTGGGTTCATCCTCAATACTAACCAAAACAAAACAAAACAAAACAAAATACTTAGACAAATATGACAAAAACAAGATAAAACAGAGAAAATAAAAACAAATCAGAAAAACGCATCAATGCATAGTCATGAGTTCCCTATGATTTGTGTTTCTAAGTCTTTCCAGTCTCCATGGATTAGAGCTTACCTGTTGTAATTCTGCAATCTTCATTCACTGGTTCTGAAGCAGAACATGACCTATGTGCATTTTACCACGGGCACGTGTGACCTTGGTGACTACGTGTGCGTCCATCAGCACACAGACCAAATGTCAACAGAAAGAGGTCATTTAAGCACAGTGGCACATTTTTTGAAGCCAATTTACCTACAAACACTAGTTTGCCTATCTCAGAACAACATACCGAGAGGGAAGGGCTGAAAATGAATGAGCAACATATTCAATACATAATCAAATGAAAATGTTTTGGGAATGGTGCCAGGAAGCATTCCTGAATTAGACTTTCTTCAGCACCTAAATTTAGTCATCTGGCCTTCTATTTTAAGAACAATTTGAATATGTGAAATGAAGGATTTACCTTTTGATGAAGAAATCATAATTTTGTTGTAAATACGTAATGTGATGTCCTTGACTGCAAGCATATTAAGTTTCACCTGATAAGAGGTTACACCATTAGCCACTTGTTTCACAGCCAATAGTGAGGACAGAAATTGTTTTTAAAGGAGGCATTATTCTGGAATATCAGTTTATAAGTGTCCGAATTTGTTGATGGTAAGGGCTAAATAATTAACAGTGCATCACAGGAAGTTTTTGAAAGTATTGCTTATAGTAGGAAAAGGTCTAAAATTCCATTGAAAGACATAGTGTTATTACATTTTATTTCTATAAAGAATACAAAGTCTACTTTTAGCAGCAATCAGTAATTAAAGAATAAGATATTTTCTTTGAATATTTAAACAGATATTTCAAAAGCTGGGATATTTTAAACTCATTTCAACACTACCAAAATTGACAAATTTTCTTTAAGAATATTATTTGATGTCACAGAGCCCTTCTTTGTTTCACAAGTATTTTGGGGTGGTTATATGTCAGGTATTATTCTAGATGTTGGGGCTACAATCATACACAAGAGGAAAAAATATTTGGCCTGATGAGTTTCATCACAGGGCAGCAAGGTCCGGCAGAGCATGCTTATGTGGTGAGTTCACAGGGTAGATGCCTGTGGTGGAATTAGTTTTGAACAAATTGCTGTGGATTGTTCTCATTCTCTGTGTGGACTAGAGTTTTAGACATTAATTCTAAAGGTGCTCACCATTTGTCACGCGGTGTATTAAGTCCTATTCATTGATCCATTTATTCATCAATTCTACTTGACATTCGTGAAATAGGCGTATACTGAAAAACGGAAGCTCAGCAGGATAAAACAGCTTTCTCTTAGTCACACAACAGTGGATGTTTGACAGAATTTGTGATCCTTATGTTACTCACAGGTGTGACCAAAATATGTGGTGTCAATACTGAAAACATTTAAAAAGTATATTATAATAAATGAGACATTATCATTAATCTCCCTCAGAGTTCTCTCCCTCACTTCAAATACTTTTTCATCCTTCTTAGCATTTTCTATATGAGTTTTGGAAGTCCTCTTTTATGACAGTGTCCTTGGTGACATTTCAAAGGCTGTCTTGATATCCTGAGTTTATTTAAAATGTTCACCATCGTTTTGACCTTGAGAAAGAGCCGGAAGTGACGTGGCTCCAAGTCCAGTGAGGAAGGTGGATCAGGACGTTTTGTAATGTTTTTTGAGCTGCCTTTCCCGTGGATGGCAGCTGGCACCAGCAATCACTGTATTCTTAGCACACCTCCTAAATACAAGTGTCAAGGATGGCAGGGTTAAGGGTGTTGGGAGTCTTGGGCAATATTTTGAGAGCAATTAGTGGAAATATGTCTTTAACTGTAATATGTTGTTAAAACTTAAACATTCACCTTTCATTTAATTATGCCACACATGTACTCTGAATCAAAGTTTTGACATTACATTGAAATTTTAGATTACAAAGAAGTTTCACTGTATATGTGTTTTGCATAAAAGTGATTTATTATTAACATAAGTGAAAGTTAGACACGTCACTTTTTGCCACAAAACAAATAATCCCACAGTGGTGCAAACTCATGAGCTTATGTAATTTCTTTTTTCTTGGTTAAATTTATTGGTATATTTTAGGTGTATATTATTATCACATTCATCATCGGGAATTTGTACTTGTACACGACCTATCTTGGTTCTTATTTTTTCCCATTCCCTGTCACTCTTTCAACCCCTCCACCCTTCCCTATTTACAAAAGCCTCATTTCTGCCTTTTCCTTCTTTTCTCATTTTTCTCTTTCTTACTTCCTTTTCCACCACACCTTTCCTTAGTTCTCCTTTCTATTTGAACATTTTAATCCTGTTTCACATTATCTATTATACATTTTGATCCTCATTTACACTTTCAGTTTCTCACACCAGAGAAGCAATTTGCTATTTACACATGTGTCCTATTTATTTCACTTAAGACTGTGGCCTCAAGGTGCATCCATTTAGCTAGAGATGTCTCTAGTTTATCAATCTTTGTGGCTGAGTAGTACTCCACTTTAGTTTTAAAAAACCACATCTTTATTTAATCACCAGTTAAAGGGATGTTTGGGCTGTTTCCAATATTTATGTATTACAAACTGTGCTGTTATAAACACAGCTGTACACATATTGATGCTTTTAATTCTTTCAAGAAGTTACCAAGAAGGAGAACAGCTGAGTCAAATGAAAAAACTAGTTTTAGTTTATGGAGGAATTGCCACACAGATCTCCACAGTTGGATGCACCAGTCTACATTCCCACTGGCAGTGGAGATGAGTCCTTCCTCACAGCCCCACCTGCACTTGTTATTGGTTGATTTCTTGATAGCAGCCATTCTTTCTGGAAGATCTCACTTAATTTCGGATGCCAGCAATCTGTGGGCAGCCTAGCTGTGTGCTTCTGGGTGAGGGTTTCTAAGTCAAAATGGCAGCTGGGCTACTGTGTTATCTGAAGGTAGACAGGGCAGGAAGAGCCGCTTTGTGGCTTGCTGATAAGGCTACCAGGAGAGGCTTTAGCTCTTCACCAAAATAGCCTCTCCAATGATGGCTCAGGTCCTTGCAGCTGCTTTTCCCAAAGAAATTGCTTACAGAATGGGTAACAAGACAGAAACTGCAGTCTCTTCTATGACAAAACAAGGAAGTAGGTGGATCTGGGACTGCTTGGGGCAAAAAAATAACAGCAATTTGAATAGGGAAAGTTTTATATACATAATTATTAACTATGACAACAGACCAGATCAATAGGTAATAAGTAAAACAAGAATTCTAAAGTATAGGAGAAGAGAAGGAATAAAAGACAACCGTGACTTCTAGGGTGGAGAGAAAGTGCTGACAATCAGATTTTGCTGGGGAGAATGTTTCATTGTACAGATAGACTGACATGTGCTTATATATTTACACTGTTGATCAACGTTTGAATTGTGTCTAGTTTGAAATTATTGCAAGTAGAGCTGCTGTAAACCCTTGTGCACAACTGTTACATGTACTTACGCTTTTCCCCCCCTTTTGGCAAATGCCTTGGTATAGAATAGCTGGATCGTAAGGGAAGTTTATATTTAAGCACTTTTAAAGTATCCATCTCTTTTTCATAGTGGCTGTAGTTTTGATTATTCCCACCATGTAAAAGTACATGGGAAAGCTCCAGTTTCTTTACGTGCTTAGTGACACACAATATGATAAGTCATTTTCAAGCCATTCTAAATTGTGAGTAGTGGGATCATATTTTTCATTCTCCACTAATTACTAAAAATGAGCGTGTTTTCTTTCTCTTTCTTTTTGCCCTTTGTGTATCTTCTTTGGGGAAGCATATGTTCAATCTTTTGACCTTATTTTTTTCTTTTAGAGAGGAGAGATGTTTGCTTTATTTTTATAGAGTTTTAAGGACTTCTAAATATATTAGTAAAATACTTTTCTTAGATATTTATTTTGTAGATATTCTTTTCCAATTTGTAACTTTTTTATAATCATAGCAGTGTATTTTAAAATTGGAAGTTTAAAATATTGATTAAGTTTGAATTACTGGTTATTTACTCTATGATTTGTACTTTTTTTGTATTTAGGAATACATGGGGAGCCAAAGTCTATGGAAATCTCTTATTCTTATCTTGTAGTTTTACAGTTTTTATTTATATTAAAGTTCACTATTTGTGATGGTTGGGATACAGAAATGCAGATTTAAATATGATGTAAAGGTGACAGAGTAAGGGTAGGAGGTAATCACATCAAAGGTATATTTTTTAAAAATTCAAGTCTTTATTGGTACATTATGAATACACATCATCATCACATTCAATATTGAGAGTTTGTACCAGAATATGACATGACTTGATTCTCATCTTTACCCTTCCCTACCCACCCTGTAACCCCTCACCCCCATATACATAGCTTTGTTTCCTTTTTTAAATTATTACTATCACATTTTTTCCCCTCATTTATTTTTAAAAACCTCTTTCAGTTTATTTTGTTTCACAATATCAACTATATATACTGAACTCATTTATATCTTCCTTTTCTCATACCAGAGAAAAGATATGACATTTATACATCTGTGACTTATTTATTTCACTTATGTCTTGAAGGTATATCCATTTGAGTATGAATGATTCAATCTTATCATTTTTAATGGCAGCATAATAATCCATTCTATAAAAGAGCCACATGTTCTTTATCCAGTCTCCTGTTGATGGACATTTTGGTTGATTCCAAGATTTAGCAATCACAGACTGAGCTGCTATAAACATGGGTGCACATATGTCACTGTGATATGAATCTTTTAATTCTTTTGTGTATGTACCCAGCAGAGCAATAGCTGGGTCAAATGAGACTTCCAAGCCTAGCTTTCTGAGGAATTTCCACACTGATTTCCACAGAGGTTGTATGAGTCAACACTCCTACCATTTTTGTTATGAATGGATGAGACCCATTCTTTTTTTTAAAATTGAAATCTTTATTGGTACATTATATATACACATCATGATTGCACTCCACAATGGAAATTTGTACCAATATATGACACAAACTTAATTCTCATTTTTTTTCCCATAGCCCTACCCACCCTACCAACCCCCCACATACATAAAATTTGTTTCCTTTCTTTTTTTTATACTCTCATTATTTTTCATCCTATTTCATCCTATTTCACTTCATCCTATTTCACTTTGAATATTTTCTATTTCACAATATATAACATACAATTCTAGAATTGGATCAGTTTCTGTTAGCGGCTATTCTTCGAGTTTTCTACTGTGTTAAAATGGAGCACTAAACCTGGCCAGATGTGGTCACCTACTCTTAGACTTTCAGACTTTGGAGCAGTAAATAAATCAATTTCTTTTCTTAGTAAACTACCCAGCCTCACATGTTGTATTTTAACAAAACATGTTAAGGCATCATCCATTTTGATTTAATTTTTGTGTGTGATACAAGGTATGGATCCAACTTCATTTTCTTTTCAGCATATACATAGATAGTGCAGAGACCATCTTTTCTCTAATAAACTCTTCCAGAAATCATATGTAATGCTCACTGTTCAATTCCAAATCTGTTTCCATGTTTATTAATCACCATTCCATATCTAGGCACTTGAATCTGTGCCAAGCATCTATTGTTGTTTAATAGAATTGCTAAAGTTTCACAGTTTAAATCAACCTATACTTATTACCTCATCCAATTTTGTGGCTCAGGAATCCAAGAACCATGCTGGAGGTTTTGACTCAGGGTTTTGCATAACATTAAAGTCAAGCTGCACATCTGAAGACTTGACCAGGGAGGAATCTTAGGTCCCCAGCTCCCTCATATGGCTGTCGTCTGGACGCCACTTGAGTGTCTCCATATCCAACACAGCAGTTCTCTTTTCCCAAAGTAAATCAAGAGAGAAAGGAGGGAGGAATGGAGTGAGGGAGAGATGGAGGAATTGTGGGTGGGTGGAAGGAGAGGACAGAGAGAGGGGGAGGGGCAGTGGGAAAGAGAAAGGAAGTCAGGGAGAGGGAGAGACAGATCCATATGACACAAGCCACAGTATTTCTGACAGTCCCTTCATGGAATCAATGTGCCAGCACATCTATGTTCTTCAGAAAAGAGAAACATGATACAATTCTATATACTCAAGAAGTCAGAGATCACTGGAAGACATCTTGGATACTGGCTACCTAATCAATCTTTGGAAAAATATTTTTCTGGTTACAGCTTTTTGAGGAATTGTGACTATTCATCTAGGCATTTGGTGATCACATAATTACAGCTGAAATGAGTTAGGATTTTCATAACAGGAAATACTGGAAAAATACAGACATATTGTGATGTGAGGATTCCTAAATGTATTATGAAATAAAACTTTCATGAAGAATACCCCTGAAGTTCAAGACTGAGTTTCATCTGACTAGTTTTGACAAAAGTATTGGTAGCCTCTAATTAATTGGCCCAAGAATTTTAAATGTTTGATTTTTTTCATGTGCTTCTGAGTTTTAGTTTATTAGAGAGCAGTTTCTTACAAGAAATTATTTGTGTTCTCTCATCATGCACCAACTATATTTTTATTTATTTATTTGCTTGCTTTATAGTTCAGGCTGGCCCTGAATTCACTATGTAGCCCAGGCCAGCCTCGAACTCACAGCAATCCTCCTGCCTCTGCTTTCTGAGTGCTGGGATTACAAGTGTGAGCCATCATGCCTGACCTTATAGTATGTGGTACTGATCGCTGATGGGCATGAGCTACCATGCTCAGCATTGTGATATGTGGTACCAGGGACTGAACTTGTGACCTTGCACCTACCAGGCAGATGCTGAAACCACTGGGTTAAATCCCTGGCCCACTCACCAACTACTCTCAATTCAAGCATCAGACACTCTATAATCACATATTTTTCACTTGCATATTTCTTTTCTAATATTCCCACCAAGAAGGTAAACTAATTATTTTTAAAGAGCACAACACACTAGGTTTGGTTGAAAAATGGAGGCTATGTGATAATAAATAATGGAATGATGGATGAATATGGGAAATTAATACAAAGGCCTCAACAATCAGAGATAATAAAAAATAGTAAGATCCCTAATCACAGCTATCATGTTGCACCTATATTTTCAGTACCTTTCAAAAACCTCAGTTAACCCAGAGGTCCACTTCATTACTTCGTCAAAGAGTCAGAGTCTCTTTTGACCATGTTATGAAAGTACTGACTCCCAAATCCCCCGGAGACGTGAATGCAGATGTGTCTGCAAAGTACCAAACACTTCATGTCTCTCCGAAAACCACACATAGAGTCTACATGTGTACTTCTGTGTGCCATGCGCTTGAAGATAAAATTATTACTTTAATGAGAGGAGGAACATTTATGGCAATATCAGTCTCTCACTGATATCATTGATTAAAAGAGAATATTTCTCAAGATCAAAACCAGAAATATTTTTACAACAAGGCCTTGGTCCTTCTATGGGATATATAATATTAAACTAGAAAGTAGGTTCTGGGATGCCAAATATTATGCATCTTCTTGGTCTAAAGGTCTGTACTGATTATAGTTCCCTACTCTGTACCATACAGCAAATATTTCTCTTTTTTTAAAAAACTAATTATCTAGTTTATTCAGTACACATAGAACTTAGCTTGCACAGCCTTCATCTAACTTCTTTAGAGGTTTTTTATGAGTAGCTCAGCCAGAAATTTACCAATAGACAAGTTTTCATTTCTCTAAGTGCAGATTGTCCGATAGGCAGCACTGGGAACTGAGAAGGCTGGAGCAGGACGGAAACAGGTTGCGCTCAATCAGAACGGTGCTGCCTTCTGAGAGAAAATTCGCCCTAGAGAGAAAAAGCAGCAGAGAGCGCGACAAGCCAGGGCAGCATTTTGCACATTCCAGCGAGAGGTTTCAGGCGGCCCCGTCCCTGAGGGACACACTCTTCCAGGATGTGCCCCACGGGAGACTTACCTGCTGAAGGAACTGAGCCACAGTGAGCAAATTATCCTGCCCTGGGGGCTGCAGCCAAGTCAGCCACATGCCTCGGAAAGAGAAAGTCACGTGCCCTGAGGGGAGGTGGGGGCGGGGCCAGCACAGGCTTGCCTGGAGATCGGACTGGAACACAATCTGCAAGCTGCGTTCTTTCAGTTGATTTAGAAAACTTAAAGTTAGGTTAATCAATATTTCTGACAGGCAAGAGATTCTAATAAAGGAATGACAGTGACATTGCACATAAAGGAATTTAACAGACTTTAATATACTGTCCCGCTTCCCAAAGAGACCAGTGAGGAAGATAAACTTCCAAAGCTGGGACTGATTTGATTCCAGTGGGATGTGGAACATGTTAAGAAATGAAAAGCGACGTATCGTGATCATTTTTTCCTTTCCTTTGTAAATCACTCTCTCTGCAGACGTGTGCATATATACACATGTATACATGGCTTCCAGGCCCTTTCAAGAATTGTTGTACATTTGCTGAGAATCTTGGAATGTTGCCTCAGAATTTCACAAACGATGAGCTTCCTCATTATTGAATCTAAAATGTAGGTGCAATGCGTCTGGGTAATAGGGGATCTACAGATGATAAGAATGGAAAGGAATGATTTTACAGTATCTTTTAGAATTTGTGAATATGTGTTACCAAGTGAAGCCAAAGGAAGTAAGTTTGAACCTGGGAAATTTAAAATATTATGTAGCTGCAGTATATTATGTGAAAGAAGTTGTCCCATGAGTAGAATTGTCATTTTTAAAATTAGAGACAGTCATTGACATTTTTGGTTTATCTGCTTTTTAGTAGAGAACAGGCTACTATTCAAAATCAATATGTCTATGTCAAATAGGTGGCAGGTGGAGGATCATGTTATAAGAATAACATTCCAGCTCTGTTTGGACACTGTTGAGTATAAACCACATATGGCTCAACAGGTAATGCTGGCAGTGCTGACCTTTGTCTCAACTTTTTACTTTCTGTTGATTTGGTAGAGCTGTATGCCCTGTGGATTGATGGCTAGTTTCTTAAAGAGCAGGTCATGACAGTTAGAGAGAAGAGTGGGGCGATGAGGTCAGTTGTTGGTGTGAGCTCACTACAGCAGTTGCTTTGGATAAGTTAAATCTTGATTTCAATTAAGAAAACTACTTTTCTTACCATCATTAAAGAGCTTCTAGTTTCATGATGACCAAATACACATGTTCATAGCACTATTAGACCTAGAACATCTCACTCTCTTTTGCTCTCTCTCTCTCTCTCTCTCTCACACACACACACACACACACACACACACACACACACACACACATTGGTGCAGCTTTTTTCTTCTATTTTTAATTCTGAGACAGGTTCTCACTGTGTTGCCACATTGACCAGGCTGAATTTGAATTTACAATCCTGTTGCATCAGCCTCCCAGAGTGCTAGAGTTACAGGCACGTATCACCATGACAGGCCAAATGTTTGTCTTAAATTGAATTAATGTTTAAGTATATAGTTGTTTTTTAATTGAGTATATTAGTACATTTTAGGTAGAACTTGTGATCTCATTCATCATTGAGAGTTTGTGCCTGCACATGATGTAACTTGTTTCTTCTTTTCTCTGATCCCCCTGGCCTTCTTTCACCCATTCTCCCATATACATAAGTTTTGTTTCTGTTTTTTCCTTCTTAATTTCAATATTTTTGTTTCTTTACTTTCTCCTGTTTGTCCCCTCCCATTTCTTTTCCCCTTTAAACATTTTCTTTTGACATCATAATAGCTGTTATACATTTTGGTCCTGTGTACACCTTCAGTTTTTCACACCTAAGAAATGGTTTGGTATTTATACAGGTGCATCCTATTTATTTCACTTAGAAGCATGTCCTCAAAGTGCATCCATTTAGCTGTCTCTAGTTAATCTTTTCTCTGTTTTTTCTTTTGGTGATATCAGAGATCAAACTCAGGACCTTGTACTTGCAAAGCAGGGACTAGTTTGTCTTTATGGCTGAGCAGTACTCTATACAAAAACACATCTTCTTTATCTAGTCATCAGTTGATAGACATTAGAGTTGTTTCCAGGATTTAGCTATTGCAAACTGTGTTTCTATAAACATAGGTGCACATATGTTGCCGTGATATGAATCTTTTAATTCATTCATGTATATACCTAGCAGGAAAAGAGCTGGGCCAAAGGGGACCTCCAATCCCAGGATTCTGAGGAATCTCCACACTGATTTCCATAGTGGTTGAACCAATCTATATTCACACCAGCAGTTGAGAAGGGTTCCTTTTCCCCACAGACCCACCAGCATTTGTTATTGGTTGGTTTTGTGACAGCAGCCATTCGTTCTGGAGTAAGATAGAATCTCAGTGTTGTTTATGTCTGCATCTCTAGAATGACCAGTGATGCTGACTGATTTTTTTTCATCTGTTTATTTCCTGGTTCTTAAATATATAGTTATAAAGGCCAAAAGTTATTTATTAGAAAAAAATTTTGCAGTATGTCCTCTCACATTTGATCATACAATTTTATCTTTTATAATAATTTTGCAAATTAAAGTACCCACAGATTATTCTGATTTTCATATATTCTCCATGCATTAAATACTGGAGTTACCTTGTTTATCTACTAAAACCTCCTTTAAAATATTATGAGCTTCCCAGTGTATCAAATTATTGGCAAGTATGTTAAAGAAAAGTCATTGCCACTCCAGTCTTGGCTGTGAGGTAGGGTGATTTGAGAGAATATTGTTATCATGACATGTGAGTCACTGCTTTCTGTCACCTGAAGTCTTGATGTTTTCCAAGTGGGAACTTTCAGCCTCATCTGAGGCAGGTTCTATTGGCATATATGTGTGTGCATATGTGTGTGTGTGTGCGCGCACACACACACACACACACACACACACACACACACATTCCCCCCGTGGGCATTTCATGTATTTTCATTAAATTCTGATTAAAAAAAAATCCAAAAACTCAAATAGAGAATCCTTTCAAATTATTTTCTCTTGCAGTAGAAAGACAACTTGCATTTCCAGCACCCCCTTCTTGGAATCCCTCAGTTAAACCTACATGTTTCAGAGGACTTTCCTTGCCTTTCAAGTTTCTACAGGAAGCAGTGTCACTAGTTTTTCTACTACCTACCACACTGGTTGCTGTTTTTCTAGCTTCTGCAGCAATATGCCACTTGCTTTCTCAGCTTCCCTAACCAGGCCCTTCGGGTGTTCTGTTTCCCACCTCTGTAGCCACTGTTGCATCTTTAGGTTTTGATACAGGAGTACATCAATGCTTCACTTCTACATTGAGGAGCATAGGGTGCCATCCACGGTCAAACCATTGAGCAGTTGTTACACAATGGTTATACAGTGGGTACACAGCTCGGAACATATCAGCATCTATTGAATTGTGCACAAGAGTCAAGTTTATGGTATGTCAATTCTATTTCAATAGAGCTTTGCGAGATTATATTTCAAAAACATTGCCAGTTTTTGCTGCTAAAATTCTTTGAAATTGAAGCACTAGTGTTCTAGATGACAAAAAAGCCTTTATTAAAAATAAATGAGAATATCCCAATTTAAAGATAAATGTGCTGCTAGAATAGGGGATTACTGTTTAAGAAGAATACTCTTATGGGAGAGTTAAGGGTATTATGTGACTGAAACAAAGGGTTGGATATGAAGAGGATTTCTAGAAGGTAAGACTTCTTTTGGAATATTTCTGATGTAACAGAGTGAAAATCTGCTGAAAAGAGTCTGTAGTTGAGTACTACATGACATTTTTACTGTGTGTGTTTAATGCGCTATTACAAGTAATGCTTATAATTAACTGAGAACATTTCTCAGTTAATTATTTTATATAAATAAAACAGTTGCTAGAGAATATTTATAGGTTTACAAATTTTAGGTACTTCAAAAAATTCCAAAAAGTATTCCAAAAAATGATTTATAGTTTACTTTATTTTATTTGTACATATTTATAGTGCATACAGTTTATAGGAGTGGTGCATGTATATATGATAGCTTCTTTCTTTCTTTTTTTTAAAAAGAATATCTTTCTTCTTTTCCTTTTCCATTCCTCCTCCTTTTATTCCCCAGTCATTATTTTCATTTTTGTTGATATTATAGTGCTAATCTTTGATCATGTTGTGGCATATAATGTTTACATTAAAAAGGAAAATGTTAAACAGTCTAAAACTAATCCTTAAAACCAGAGAAAGCTTCAATATAAATTTTGGTTATATTTCTAAGTGATTTTTTACCTCAGTGATTAATTAAGTTTCATCATCTTTGGCCTTAAAGTACTGAAATAATTTGAAATATCAGATTCCCATAATGAAAACAGGCAGATAGATGTCTGTACAACATGAGTAACCCATCATTCTTAACACTGCAGTGACGCATGTTAAACACTTGTGTTGGAGTTTATATTCATTTTCTTTTTTTTGTTAGTATACTGTTTGAAATAACACTGTCATCTTTAAGTTCTAATTATGCAGTTAAATAACCACTTGGCCTTTCTGTAGTCACTTCATGGGGTATGATAGGAGGAAAAGCCTAGGTACTTTAAGCCTAGTAGTGGAAAAATGAGGTAAATACATATACTTTCCACACTTTTATATTTTTTCCTCTTTGGGCTTTGGGATATTTTTTAAACATGTCTTTGGCAAATGGAAAAATCTAGAAATTTTTGGTAGATTTTTTTGAGGGTTCTTGGGATTCTTTTAGCTTCAAAACACTTTTCATGAAATAACTGTTGATGAGTAATTACCATCCCTTTGGGCTTGTTTAATAATGGGGTTGAAGATTTTTTGCCATCTTTCAGACCATTCAATTAAGCATATCATCACTTTTGCTTTCAAAAAAATGGTTTGAGCAGAGTTGGAACTGTTTCCTTAATTACTTCACATCTCTACTTCCTCTTCTCATACCTCCACTTGCCCTAGAATAGAAGTACGGAACAACAGACAGAGTGCTAGTACTTAAAGAGGTGCAAGCCTTTGCACTTGTGGCACTTTGCTCAACTTTGAATCTGTCTGTCATATAAAACTATAAAGAACTGTAAGTGATAGTCAAATTTAATTTATCATTCTTTATAGCTGAGTAGCACTCCACTTTATTAAAAAAAAATCCTCTTTATCCAGTCTCTGGTTGATGGGTATTTGGGCTTTTCCCAAGATTTAGCTATTAAAAACTGTGCTGCTATAAACATAGGTGTAAATACTATATCATTTTTCTAATGTGAGAAACTGAAGGTATAACTATGTTCCAGAATGTATGACAGATATTATGACATAGGAAGAAAACATTCAAAAAGAAAAGTGAAAGGAGGTAGGGGAAAGTAAAGAAGAGAAAGAAAAAATTTGATGATAAAAGACAATAAAATCAACAACAACAAAAAGCTTATGTATATAGAGGGTAGGGGGTTAAAGGCAAGGGAGGGGAATTGGGAAAATGAGAATCAAGATATATCATGTATAGGTAGAAATTCTCCGTGATGAATGTGATCATAATGTATATATAAAATGTACCAATAAACTCAATAAATAAAAAACCCCAAATCCCCCAAATAAGGTTCAAATTTATGTAGGTTTTAAAAATAATGTGTATTTTTATTTGATTTTGGTGTATAGGAACACTTATATACATATATTAATGAATACTTAGGTATGACAGAAAGTAAAACTCAGAAACTGAAATGTAGCATTGCACAGTATGCTTTGATTATGGATATTTTATAATGATGATTTTTGAGAGATAGTATATAGAAATATTAGTACAGTGATATAACTGACATCATGCATTTTTAAAGCTGTGTATCTCAAAGTATGTTATTTTAAATAGTGATGATTCAGAACATCATCTGAGCCAATAATAGTAACCTGAATTTTCATCTGAGCTACAATAACCTAATTCTTGAGATTATCAGAGAAGTGAGAACTGATTTCATTGGTCATAATAAAAATTAATGGTTAAAAGTTTGCGTTAGGATCCTCATAGTGGATTTTAATGTACATTATCTTACCTAATATGTGAACACAGAGATTCCAGTTTGTTTACTTTCATAATTTTCTAATAAATTTGAGATTCTCACGTAGAATTATAAAGGCCTTTATAGACAAATAGAATTCTCCTGGTGTATTGAGATCAAGCAGAGAAATATCCAAAATTTAAACAGAGAAAACTCTCTGGCATTATTTCCTGAAAAGTACATGGAGTTATAAAATCTTGCCTAAGTATTCATCTCCTTTATCAGAACCAAAGTCATAAGCGACTTATAATTAGCAACTCATTTTAAGCAATACTAAAATAATTCCCTCTTTCATGCATCACTGTTTTTCAAGGACAAAAAATTGCAGCGTAGACTGAATCTATCTTTGGGTTCTAGGGCTCTTTCCAAAAACTGAGGAATCAGGACGTGTTGTAAAAATATGTGTTGGGATGAAGAAATGATTTTCTGAAGACCTCGGTCAGACCGTCTCTTTTCCTTCTCCTCCCCGTCACTTTGCTATGGGGAACAAGTGCTTCTGTGCTCCGAGCTCTGCCGAACACAGTCGGAAAGTCAGGATGTGGCAGAGGAAAAGCACATTTGGTTGAAATAAAAAAGACGGATTCTAGTTTTAACGTTATTACTGTTGCATTGTTCTTAAATTTTACAGGGGTTAGGACATGGCACTGTTGTCTCTAGCATTTATGTCCAAAGTGTCAAGCTACGATCCATCAAACCATTGTGTTCCTTTTTGCCGTGATTTACAAGATTCGCAGTGTGCTGTAGTAATTCACTTTTTCGTGGTTCTCTATTTTTCAGAAAATTGATTATTAAACACATGAATATACCAGTCCAAGGTTTCAAGGTGACATTTTCGTGTCGATGTGTGTAACACTGTGTTTGGACCCACTCCCTCCTTGCTCATGCCTCTTTCCTAAAAGTCCATCTTCTATTCAGGTCATTTACTTTTTTTATTTAATTTTTTTTACCTATTTTCCCACTGTTTTAGGAATCTGTTGTTTCAGGTTCCTTCCTTTTTTCCCCCTGTGACCCATTTAAAGAAATTGCTGACACAGAACAGCAAAGAATTAGGAAGACTTCAAATTATTCTATCAAGAGTTTCAGAATGTGGATACAGGCATAAAATGAAAACATCACGTGGAGAAGATGATTTTCTTCTTTTAAGAGTTTTCCATTTCATAGGAAGGATAAAGGGATGGTTTCAAGGGTGAGGGACACTCAGACATCCAGATTTTGAGGAGGAGTTTTGCTTCCAGTTTTCTTTGCTCAGCCAGGTTCACAATGGCCAAAAGAGGAGATAATCCATGGAAGAAGCAGTCATTTCATGTTGGGTTTGGGAAGCTGAGGACAGAAAGGATGGTTGAATCTTTTCTGAATAGGAATCAGCATAATAAGACCCAGAGAGAAATTGAGTGTGTTCCTGGCAAGCAAGCAGGGATAGGATCATAGAGCTCTCATGGGCCATCAGGATTGGAACAGAGAAGAGTCATCACCCATACCTCTGCAACCAGCTCAGAAGTATGACACAATTTTTGATAACTTAAATAAGATCATCACAGTCCCTAAGTGACATGAAACTGAACTAAGTGACCTCAGATCCCAGTGAGTCTCATAGCCTCACCATGAGAGGAGGAGGAGGAGAAGGAGGAGGAGGAGGAGGAGGAGAAGGAGGAGGAGAGAGGAGGAGAAGGAGGAGGAGGAGGAGGAGGAGGAGGAGGAGGAGGAGAAGAAAATTTTCTGCTACAACAGACTAATGGACATCTTTGTGGATGCTTAAAAAACACAGTAATATTCTAGGAATTTGTGTTAAAGCTTTGGCTTGGTGTAATTTTCTGAATGCCAATCTTATTATATGAATTAAGGGCAATTTCCTCTTTTACTTAGTATCTCTTGGGAACACATATATATTTTCTCTTGCCTTAATGCAAGAAAAGTATTGAATATACTGTCTGCTTTTTTGTTGCTAATTACCAAAAGCACAATTTTGGTTTAGGTCTCAAATGGTGTTATGTTTCAGAAGAGGTAGGGTGCTCACTCAGTGTCAGGAGGTCAACAATAGCCAGCCTCCAGTAATAGTTTTCAGACTATAGTCTCTAGACCAATGTCATCAATAGCTCATCATGTCAATTCTTGAGCTTCACCACAAACCTACTAGATTGGCAATAGAAGAGGAGAGATTCAACCACCTGTTTTAGCAAGCACATTACAGTATTATGTGACACATGTTCAGATTTGAGAATCACTTGTCTAAATAACCATGGCAACTCCTGTTTTCCTGTCAATGATTGGTTTGAATATGTGGCACTTTTCTAGTCAATAACATCTAAAGGGAATATTGGAGAACTTTTCTCAACAAGACAAACATGGACTTTTTCTTTTGTATCTGAAATTGTTTCACCACAAGGATTGCTGCACAGTAATTTGTGGTAGAGAGAGAACAAACATGAGCATATAGAGAATGAGTCAGTGAAGGATAAGAATTGTGCTTTTGATCGATGCTTCTGAGCTTCCAGCTTAACCAGCTCTGGAAATTCTGCACCTTTGATATTCTTTTTGGGGAGACAGAGCCATCTCCTTACTGTTTTATCTAGTATTTCTGTGAGTTGTAGGTATCTGTGATAACTAGTGCCAATGTCTAGTGGATGGGCCTGTTTCATCATTCAGTCTTCAGTGTGGTTCTAGGACAATTCTAATCTCTCTCCAAAGCATTTGTATTTTAAGTCCTCTTTGGTCAATAGAAGACACGTGTGTTGGTGTGTCAGGCATGGTGTCAATTGGTGAGGAGTCAAAACATAGGTAAGGAGTTTCATTATAGGGATTATGTGAGCCCTTTGTATGTGCATGTGGGGACAGGTGACTTGTAGCATGAATTTTCAGGCAATTCTAGACATATTCTCCACACTATACACCTTCAAAAACTAAGTCTACATTGAGGGCTAAAGTAGAAGTTCGTATTCCTGGTGTGCAAAGCTGCTTCTATTCTATATAGAAAATCAAAAGTAATGCAAATTGTCTGAGAAAATGATTTTTCCTGTTATTTTGACAATGAGCATGCAAGAGCATGCTGAAAATCAACTCTCCGTCTTTCTGGAAGAAAGCATTTTATGAAATATCTTCATTTGTCATGGAAATCAAACCAGGTTTACCAAATACTGATCACAGACAGACTCCCAGCGACCACCCACTATGGGAAGGCAAATGTAGCCCTCTAAGGCTTAAGGATGGATGAGCAAGACAAGACTGGTGGCAATTGGTGTATCTCCCATAGCCCCAGGCAGAGGAGGCGTGAAATACATAGAAATGTTTGGCTCTCAGAAGATGTTGGTGACAGCACAGTATAATTTATAAAATAATTAGGTCTACATTTAGACTGGTGTTTTTGACATTGATACATGCATGTATGTGTGTGTGTGTGTGTGTGTGTGTGTGTGTGTGTGTGTGTGTGTGTGTATGCATCAACTGTCAAAAAAGGGAACATTTTTTCATTAGTTTAAGTAGAGAACAACCTAATTTTCTTTTAGAAAGGAGATAGGTTGCAGCTGAGCCAGAAGGCACATCCATGTCATCCCTTTTGGTGACAGGTAGTTGGGCCCAACTTGTATGAAGTCCAGAGAGAAACAGAAGTTCCATCCAAAGAGATGTGTGGACCTTCAGTGACTTGTTCGTTGTACAGAGCTGTTAACAGTCAGCGTACTTTAGGGCTATTTGTTTGGTAAGCACATCATCCCACTCTTTGTCTGGAGTCCAAAACTTGTGTAGTGTGAAGAGTTGATCCAAACTGTCCAGGACAGATTTCGAACTCTAGACCTATATTTAACAAAGCATGTCTGGAGGGTTTTTTGCCAAGGACCTCCACTAATGACTTGTTTTTTCCATGAACTCTTTTATTATCTGACTTGCAGCAATATTGGGGGTCTGTGTTTATCCTTTCTTCTGATGCTGTGATTGTAGCCCCCAGGGAAATAGAGGGCAACATGCCAAATAGGTTGCAAAATTCAGGGATAGACTTGCTGTTGTTCCTGGAGCTTTCAGTTTGCTCCAAGATTTGGCTAAAAACATCTTTAAGATGAACATAGATATGTTATAGACTGGAGTATAAACATATATGAATTTTTAAAATAAAACACCATACTTCAAAGATGTATCTTTGAGATTGTTGAAGCATTTTTACATCTTGGAGTAGAGCTCATTATTGTTGTATGTTAGGAATATGAAACATTGAAAATATTGCACTTTAGAAGTGGATCCCATTAACTAAGCTCAGCCCCAACTGGGTCTAGTCTGCTTCTCCCTACAAAGAAAGCAGTTACGTACCCTGGATCCAACTATAACTTCAAGCTCTTCATCCATTATGAATGTTTGGGCACTTATATTTTTTTGCTCCTTAATGTGAGCTCCACTGTCTTTTTTATACAATGCTCTCTGGATTTCTCTATATTATATTCTTGCAGTCCTCAAAAATTCACAAATGCTGTCAGATCTTTGCCAAAATGTCTGTTATTCCACAACCATCCCACGAACCGTCTACCACATCCACGAACTTCTCTTCTAGATTTGTGATCCTCAAGTTCTTTCTTGGTCGCTTGGTTCTACAAGTGCTGATTGATATTCTCTATCTACATCTATTATTCATGACCAGTTTGTGAAGAAAATACTAAAAATATGTTTCAGGGGTAAAGAATTAGTTATGGACACAGCAAGGATGTGAGCCCAGTTTTTTCCAAAGCTCATGCCTATACTAAATTATATCACCTTATTTCACACATTCACTTCAATGTCTAAAGATAAAAATGAATTCTTCCATATTAACATATCCCAGTGGTAACTTGGCTGGAACAAATCCTCATTCCAGAGCCTCATTCCATATATAAGGGTTTGGGAGGAGCAGAGGAGAAGGGTGAAAAAAACCTGGTTGGTTTATTTACTGTGGTAAAGAAAAAGAAACACATCAGATTGATTGACATCCTATAAATTTAACCAACTAATTGAATTTATCACTTTTATCATGATGTCTGAAGTGTCAAGAAACTTGACCATGGGAAGTTGACTGATTTTTGCCATGATAATAAAATTAGAAGATGCATGTATACAAAGTGCAAATGTCAAGGGAAACTTACAATGGGGCTCTTTTGTTCTGTGTAGAATTCCATTCCATATGACTTCATGGTAATTTCAGAATAAGTGACCTTGAGCAAGGTCAACCAGATTCCATGTCAGAGAAACCCAAATAATATGGACGTTAGAATATTTGAACAACATGTGAGCTTAGGCTTCCACTGCTCAGGAGTAATAGTGACATAAAAGCACTGGGACATTTTCTACACAAATGAGGAAGTAAAACTATTATTTGGAACATTTTTTAACATTACAAATATTTTTTGAAATTAATGTATTAATCCTCAGTTTCCTAATCCTGCAGTAATATGGACTAATAGAGTTGGCCCTAATGTCATCAAAGCAAAATTGAAGCTATTTTTTAAGTTTTGCTATGAGGGATACATATATCTAAGCCATCATCCCTGTGTCCTTGCATTGTGTAAGTTAGGGGTCCAGAGAGAGGTACCAGCAGTTGTCTGAGTGGAGCCCAAAGGATGTGACATTCGCTTGGGAAGCCAGCTGACAGGTAGAAAATGTTTGTTTTTTTCTGGGAGGATAGTCACGCATGGGATGTTCACAGTCAGACTTTTAGCTATATCATCACTTATTTTATACATTTTAGGTTATAATCATTAAATTAATAGATAATTGTGATTTCTATGGAGGTGTAAATTGGACTTCAAAGAACAGTCATTTTTCAATGTCCATCCAGACGATAATAATATAGGCAGTGAAGTAGCAAGCTCCTATTTTGAATCTTACATTGTGCCAGGATTCTTCAAGTACTTTACATATAGTCATTTCTAGTAATTTATTTAATCCTGACAAAATCTCTTTGTACCCAAACCACAGGGAGCCTTGGTAACATCTCCATACTCAGGGACATACCCCAGCCTATCAGATGGGTCACATCTACTCACATCTGATTCGCTTTTAAATTGCGTGAAAATTCCTTATACTTACCTCTAGTTTTATGAACATCTAAAAGTAAACTATGTGTGTAGACATTTTTCATGATGAGGGAAGGGGAATGATACATAAATTCTTTTTGTAGGCTCAGCCTGGGAAATGTCTTTTTTAGTGGAGGAAAAAACTTTGATATTTAAAATATTTATGATTCATAGACTATTTTTAAAACCTAGCACTGAAATATCCTGAGATTATTTGTAGTGTATTTTAGGAACAATAATGTTGATGGTGACAAATATAAATAAAGACACCGTCCTCCCTCATGCTTCTTTTTCTTCTGCTAATGTTCCTGTTATTTCTTCACTATGGAAATACAAATAAATTAATAATTGATTTCCACTGGGACTTTTCTTTCATCACTTCCCCCCTCTCAGAGCACAGGACTGATTTGGACCCTTGCTCCTTTATTTGACCCAGTGATAAAGTAAATAGTGAAAAGAGTTTTCAAGTATGCAGAAATCTTGTTCCTAAGCTGGAGGACTCATATCTTTCAGAGGAAAAGCAGAGTATTTAGTTCATAATTTTGTATTGTAAGGTGTGCAATTTACAGGAGTATTATATCGAACAACTGGCAATAAATAACAGGTAATTGAATGACAGTCATCATGGGATGGAAAAAGAACAGGAAGTAACTTGTTTCACCAAATACTGTGCAAGTTACTGTGTTGATTTAGACTGATGTAGAGACCCAGGTTGATTCCTACAGTTCTTTAGTTACCTGCAGCCTGCTCATTGAGGAAAGGGCAATGGAGGTTCTGGAATGAGGATTTGTTCCAGCCAAGTTACCACTGGGATATGTTAATATGGAAGAATTCATTTTTATCTGTAGACATTGAAGTGAATGTGTGAAATAAGGTGCACATTAACCATTAATGTGCATCTCCATCAGAGGTTTCATAGAGTTGTATATGTGTGTTTTATTGCATTTTTCTTTATTTGAATAGAGACAATTAAAAAAATGGAAAAAGTATTCAGGAACCTGAATTTTCATGCTGAAGACATTTTTTAAAATACCACTTATGATACAAACATTTATAAAACATAAGTGGAATGTCCAAAGAGTAATAAGCCAGAGAATTTTTTTCCAATATAAAATACAAATATACCAGAAAAAAGTTTAAAACCAACATCCTCTTGGTACTGTTAAAGAGCATATAGTTTATACGTTCTGTTCCAAAGGAGTAATTGGCTATGACAGTATTCAAACAACCTACCAACCTGCAGAAGCCAAGCTCTACTTGTTATTTAGAGAGGTAGACCAGACACTCATTTGATTGATTTAGGCTTTTTATTTTTCAATTATTATATTTTGCAAGGTTGTAGTGCCATCCAACAGTTTCTTAGGTAAGAACAGCCAGTCCTCATAGTGTCAAGCTCTACCTAAAAATTCCTGTTTATCTCAGTTTGGGACAGAAGAAATAGCACTTTTATTTACTTATTTGCTCTCTAGAATAACTCTCCACAGTGGCTCAAGGCAGCAAACTTCGAGTACAATGGGCACAAGTGGAAATGGAAACCCAGCCATCTGATTTGCACTAAAATAGTTTCTTTCATTTAACTCCAGCTGTGGCTGCCTCTGATCTCAAATCCTAGGTTCTTGGGAGTCTGGGGTGAGCATTTTTGCATCTGGAAACCTGAAATCATGCACAGTTTCATTCTTCAAGAGCTGGAGGATTGCAAAATTTGAGCAGTGTTGAAAGGTGAGAAACTACAGGTGAAGAAAAGACTGAGTGGCCAGTGGCTGTAATTCAGGAGGACAAGGAAGCTTCCATCCAGTCATGGCTGAGTCTGATTGGAGCTTGATGCAGAAGGAAAATGTGCTCTCCATGTGTCCTTATCAAAACATCCTCTTACATTTGAAGTAAGTAGAAACAGTAGCACAAGTTATACAAGTGTGTAGAGAGCTTCCTCTTGCTAGTCTCATCACTTCATTAGTCACTTTGTAACCCCCAGTAGGACCTGATGGCCTTTCTGCCATCCAGGGGTACATAGAAATGACTCTTGTCTTGGGCAGTAATGCGAAACTTTAAAACAAACACCAGCATGTCTTTACTTTAAAATATAATATTTGATTGCTAAAATTGGTTACTGAGTATTTTTGCATCCTTTAAAACTTTTTGTTCCTGGGGAGTGGCCTTCCTGACATCCTCTGAATCCTGGTCATGACACCATTTATGGTGAAATAGGTCCCAAGGAAGTGGTGGTCTGCATTTGGAAATATTCTGAGATATTGAATATGAAACAAATTTTTAAAAAATGTGTAAGGAAAGGGAGGAATAAAAGGGATGGGAAAAGAGTAGAAAGTTGTCATGGAGTTGTGTTGCTACAATAGACACTGTAGGGAAGCAGATGGAGGCTTTGTCTAAGGAATTCTGAGATGTAACTGAATCCAGCAGAGCATTAGCAGTCCAGGACTTAAATCAGTGCTTCTAAGGTGTCTTTAATGGAGTTCAATTCTAAAACAAAATTATGCTCTGAGGAAAGTTAACACATCTGACATGTAGAATTAGACATGACTAAAAGCCTTGGCTAGGCTTTCTGGCTGTGACCTGGAAATGTCAGTCCCACAGCAGGAGCTGTGTAGAACTCATGGTGAGAAATCAGAGTAAGCAGATATTGGTTACACTCAACCAGGCCTGTCGATCAGGCTATAGGGACAAATAGTAAAAAAATTATGTCACATTTCTTAAAACCAGAAAAAGGCATTTATTATATTCTAGTTGCTAAATATTAGGTTTTAATTTTAAAAACAAATAATTAGTATTTAGTCTTTCCTGAGTGAACCTCAACTGGAGATACAGCCTCTCGACCGACCAAATACAGTAATCTCGAATGACTAGCTGATCAACAAATCCTAATGCATGTGAGGTTAAACAAAACAGCATGTGAGACATATATTAATGTTTACTGTAAGTCCTGGGTTTTTTGTAGAGTCTACTTCTTGATTTTATTTTCCATTGCTTCCATTTTAAACTCTGTCCTGTGAATATGTCAAATAACATATTGGCCAGGACAGCATTCCCTACATAACATTTTGAAGTACTCTACTAAAAGAGAAGTTTTTGAAGTAGCCTTTCCCACATTCCGCGTCTGGGCCATGCTGACTGGCCATGCTTTCATCTAACAGCCGTTGTGAGGATTAAGTGTATATGTCAGTGGGGGTAACAGCCACTGTGCACCAGATGTCCCATGCCACACACTCAGTGCTTGCACATCTGAGAAGATCGGGAACCTCACAGTTGGGAGAGAAATGAGCTACTGAAGAAATTGTAAGAAACTCTAAAACAATGATAAGGAAACTGAAGTGAGTTCTCAGGGAGGTGTGCTCTCCAATGTTCACCTCCTGAGTAGCCAGAATAGAGAAAGGGCAGGAAGGAAGCACAATTAGCGTGGACCCTGGGGAGAAAGAAGGGAACTAACAGGGTGCTCTAAGCCTTCAATGCGGATGGCTTTCTCAGGATTGGCCAGTGGCACTCCTACAACCCCGTGTGTCTACTCTGGTTGTCCTGCTTGGGAGTAAGAAGGTTGGAAAAATGTGCTAACTTTATTTCATTCACTTCAGATTAAGAAGAGGCATGTCTAGATTTGATAGACACATTGCTGAACCATTGTTTAGATGAATTGGATGCTGAGAATGGCTAGAGTTTTGAGCTTACCTGTTCAGGGAGGTGTTGGGTATGCTCTGTGTGTGGGAGGAAGGGAGGAAAGGGCCCCGAAAGGAGCTGAAGTGGTAACTGATCATGCTGTCCAAATTTACTAATGTCCCTTATTGATGACTAGAGGCCCGCGATGGTCCTGACCAGTGGGCTGGATGGACAGAGGATGACTTTGGAGACAGGTAAGAGCAGGTGTGAATCTCACACTTCTTTCATTTCCCAGTGTCTCTACCCTTGTGGTTCCCATGATTAGGCTCACAGATGTCCCAAATGTTCACCTTTATATGAATGAGAAACAATTCTAGGAAATTCTTTAACAAAGACACATTTTTCATTTCAAAGTACAAAAAGCAAACACTTTGGTGAGTGGGTGCATGGATGACCTAAATGAATATTTTTAAAATGACAAAAACCCAAGTTGATTTCTTAATATCATGCCTTGCTCCTGAAAGTGGTGTGGTGTTTAAAAAGAAAAGGAAAATGAAAAGAAGGACCAGTGAAACAAAGGAAGCACGTCGGGATTCATTTTGCCCATTTAATGCAGATTTGGACTCATCTAGAATGTGTGGATAAGGGACAGATATTCGTGATTGGAAAGGAGAACAGTATAGCATCCATACAAGTTCCAAATCTCAATAGAATTATTTTCAAGGGAAGATTCAAAATAGCTTGTAAAGTGAATACTTTATGGAAGATCAAAAAATATGTTCTTGATGAATTATAACTTGATATATTAAATAGAGGAAGTCTGTAATATTTTACAGAAAAAAATGTAAGAAACAGACATTAATCCAAGTTAAGACAATGTAGGTGTAAATAGTATAGAAAACAATTGCTTTGCACAGAGTAGAAGATTTTAGTCTGTATGTGTCTGTAAAAACAGACCTGACAAATGTGTAACTTTTGAATAACTTTGGATATATGCAGTTATTTTAGTATTGTGCAAAAATAAAAGTTTAGTTGTATAAAACTTACCATAGTGAAGTGTTAGGACATTTCACTAGGATTAAGCTAATCCTTCTCTAACATGAGGGAAAATAGTTGCCAAATAAACTCTATTTTTAACAGCCACTTGAGAGAGACAAGATGAGACTTATAAAATCCCTTTCAAAAAGTTTCTCAGTACAATAACAGTTTACACCCAACACATACATAAATACATTTCAAAAACTTTGCCTCTGCCAAGTTACAAAGTCTGACTTGTCAGAGTTACCTCATGCTTTTGAAGCATGTCTGAAATGAAGCTTGTCATACATCAGACTTCAGAGAGTCTAGAAGGGTTGTCTTTTCCTTTAGATACTCCATGGGCTGCCTTCCCTGTGAGTTTACAGAAAATGGTTTACTATCAACATCCCACATATGGAATGCTAAGCAATGGCTTTGTTGCATTTTTTGCAGTAAATTGTTTTTATTCATATTGCATGTGCGGTATAGCTCCCCCCTCTGTAGCTTTTATAATGTTGGGATTGGTACACAGAGATGCACACAAACTACCAGAGAGAAAACACGATATGATGTGGCCCCTTCAGTATGCGTTGTCTGCATTATAGAATCAACAGTGAACCATGCATGGACTGGCCTCTCACAGACGGGGCATCTGGGCCTGGGTTCAGAATTTGCTAATAGGAAAGAAAATATAAATAAGTGGAAACGTAATGGATCAGAGATTAAACAACTCTGAAAGAACTATGATAGCAATAGTTATTTTTTGAAAACAAGAGACATATATACATACATACTTATGTATGTATATATATATATACTTATACATACTTATATGTGTATATATATACCTATACATATATATACACATATTTACCTATATACATATATATATACTTATAGGTATATATATATATATACCTATACATATATATACATATTTACATATGTGTATATATATATACCTATACATATATATACATATTTACATATGTGTGTATATATATACCTATACATATATATACATATTTACATATATATATATGTATGTATGTATATATACCTATGTAGGTATATATATACCTACATAGGTACATATACATATATATATATATATACATATATACATAGGTATATGTATAGATATATATATACCTACATAGGTATATATATATGTATATGTACCTATGTAGGTATATATATAGGTATATGTATAGATATATATATATACCTATACATATATATATAAGTAAATACGTATTTATATATATGTATATACCTATATAGGCATATAGATATTTTATATATATATATATATGTTGAAGTTCCATTCTATGCATGTTTGCGTGCACATGCACGCATGCGCACACACACATGCACACACAGACACACACACAAATACGCTGGGGACAGATGCCTCTGAGCAAAACTTTTCCACTCCTAAGTATAAACTTATGTTTATAAATTTATATGCTTATAAATATTATTTTTCTAAGCAACTTGGAGCATATTTCCTAATACTTTTATAATATCTCACATTTTCTTTATAGCAATTGTCATTATCCCAGTATATCCTAAATACAAGTATTTAATTACTGTCTATTAGAGTGAATGCTTAGTGAATACTGGTCTGTTTGGCTCACTGTCATGCTGTCCTGGTTTCCCTAGCCTGACCTCTCATTGGCCCTCAGGAGAAGGCTGTTCAGTAAGTGAGTGAATAAATGAGATTTTCTTATGCACCATCTTTATAGTCGGGGCCTTTGTGGCATCAGGCGGTCTCCTGGTTTATGGCTGTGAGTTGACCAAGTTTATAATCCTAAAATCCCATCTCTCTTGAAATTCAGTCATGTTTTTTTCCTACCTGGAATGTCCACCTGCTCCAGTGGGCACTGGTAAGACTTGCCTGTGTATTTTATTTTTCTTTTGCTTCAGGCATTGAGAGCTGAGTAACATCTTTCTGTCTATACATTCTTTTAGGGCATATTAGTGTATATATTTAGTGTATAAAGTCAGTTCACTGTCTCATTTTGCTAGAGAAGAGTATACTTTTCAAGGTGACTGTGTTTTTATTGGGTTTATTACCTTTAAAATTTGAAGTATGTGTTTCATATGAAATTTGCATCTTCTTAAGAGATAGATATAAGTGTTTCAGTATATCCCCTATAAGCAAACAATACTAGTTTATTTACCTTTATCATAGCTGTGGATCTGCTTTTAACAAAAATGCAGCAATTGGGTAAAACTGACCATGGTAAATAACATATACTATTACACTAAGACTTTATGAAGGGTGAAGAGTGATGCTAAATAATTTAAAAGCAAGTTTGTTTGCCAAAAAGAGACACATTTTTGGGTTTGCCAGGTCGTACTTCTATCAGATACATAGCAAAAGTCTAGATGCTGTAATACTGTTTTAGTACTACCACTAAGTGAAAGTTAGCTTGAGGGTGATTGAAATATCCCTAAACTAGCACTATTTTCAATTAATTCCTCTTCTTTTATCCCCTGCTCAGTATCTAGCTTCTAATTCTTGATTTCAATTTCAAACATGTCAATCTCCGATTACTCAGTGTATGATGTCTGCATGCATAATCACATTTCATTATCTTGGGACCTCCTGTCACTGTTAGGTGTGTCTGCACAGCCAACTTCTTTACCTTAATTGGTAAGCTGCTTAGGCAAATGAAGCGGTAGAAACTCCCTGCATTCTGTTGCTTTATCTTCACAAGATATTTGTGATAAATGTGACTTCAGACTCTCAAAAAATGCCTATATTGTAGAGTGATTACCACCCACAGGTAACAGTGATGGGATTTTAAAATAAATGGTCCTGAAATTACAAAGTGGCCTTTTTATTTCTGCAAGTCTGTAAGCTTTACATGGCAACTTTACAGCAGAAAAATGTTTTCATTTTCAGTAAAAGTAATGATCTCATAAGAGTCTTCACTTTGACAATCTAGAAATACTACTAATAATGGAAATTTTGACTATATTACCTATAAGACTGGAGGTCCAATTTTATTTATAGCAGAGCAAACTCTACTAGGGCAATCCTTTTGCTGATAACTTATACTTTGATAAAATGTACACATAAAAACAATGAAATTAAAATAAAAAGCCCTTTTCCAAAAAAACCAACCCAAGGGGGCCAAGGATTTAGCTCAATTGTTCTGGCACTTGTCTTGCAAGCACAAGGTCCCTAGTTCAATTCCTAATAACCACATACCACAGTGCCAGGCGTGGTGGCTCATGCCTGTAATCCCAGTACTAGGGAGGCAGAGACAGGAGGATTACAGGAGGATTACTGTGAGTTTGAGGATTGTCTGGGCTACAGTGAACTCAGAGCCAGCCTGAACTACAAAGTGAGACCTGTCTTAAAATACAAAAACAAAAGTAAAGCAAAAGACAAAAAATGAGCAGAGGTTGTTGGAAAGTGAATGCCAACAAGCAGACCTAAAAGCTGCAGCAGTGACCCAGAGCAAAGGAGCTACATTCCTATTTTTCATGGCTTTGCTGCTTCTGCCAGGCTCTAGTCTGTGCTATATGTGAGGACTGAGCAGTTAAAATGGGGTGGAAAACACATTTCTCTTGTTTGAAAAACCAGAGTTCAGAGTTTGGAGTAACATCAGCAGCTGGGTGTTGAGGTGTGTCCTTGTCCACTTATTCACTGCACTTGGTGCTGCTCAACTTTTGGCTCTTCTCTGATATCAGAAAGGCCCAGAAAGGTGATTATTTTGAGTCAGTCAGATCAGTGAAGCAGCCGTGATAACACAACTAAAACACCCATAAGAAAGGGGACTTAACTGCTTAAGAAAGGGGCAGGATTGATGGGATGAGTCTGTTTGAATTGAGGGGGAGGATTTTGAAGGGGATAAAGAACAGTGTGTCTTCTATAGTAATAATGATTTTGAATTTAATTATTCACTGTAATTTTTATCACATGTGGTATGTTTAAAGTATGTTGCTGATAGCATATTACAGATTGTTTGTCCTGATTTAAATGTCTATAATCAAATTCAAAAAATTTGAGACAATTGAGGTTGTAATGTGATTAAAGGTATCATTTACAAAAACTAGTGAAGTTTTCACCAAGTACACAAAAACATGAATTTTCACACAGACAAATCAGAGAATAGTCTTGTGTTGCCCAACTACTCTTTTTTAAACTACTGGCTAACTCTACAAAAATTTATGTCTCCACGTGTCACAAAGATGTTTGAAATATGCCTAAATCAATAAAAATAAATTTTCATTGAAGTAACTATCTGCAGAGATGGCTTGTTTTTAAAGATGTCGTTTCAAAAACTCACATAACCCCATGGGAAGTGGCAGCCTAGAAGTCTCACAGACTGGGTCAGTTGTGCTAGTATTTGAGATCCTGGTTCCAGAAAGTCTAGTTTTATTTGACAGAACAGCTACACCAATCAAGGGCCGCCCTCCTGCTTCACCCTTGCCTGGCAAATGTGCATATAAAGGGATATCCTGAAAAGTGACATTTTTCAAAGACATTACTGTTCCTTGTCTTTAAGGGTTACTTGCTAGAAGACAAGCTCATGCCCTTTAGCTCCACCTCCATGCTCTGTGGCTGGATCCATCAACTTTCCCTCACCATAAAGATGTCTTAGCTGCCTTTTTGACTAATTTATGCTTCTGTTTTTGTTTGGCAATTTATTTTCCTGATTTAACATGCCAAACAAACATAAACAGCTCTTCTGGGAATTCTTTGCAAAGCCTATTTTGTAAAATTATTTTTCTTACAGCTTACAAAGCAGACTTAAATGTTTTCTATCTCTTTATCAAATGATCAAATACTTACTTTAATTTTGAGCATGCTGTGGTGGGAGCTTTTCCTGTTATCTAAAAGTTCAGTGAAATTTTGTTTTAATTTTTTTTGTGTGTTGAATAGAAAATTTTAAAATGGTACAGCTAGAAAAAAGTTTTTATAACCTTAGACTTTGTAAAAAAAATAAATGCTAATAACTTCATGAAAAATAAAAATTATAGTATTATTTTTCATAGTAATTTTTCAGAGATTTTTTCAGAACTTTTTGACTATTTCTTTACTAGTAGAGATTTATTATCATTGCAGTTATTTTTACATTCTTCAGATTCATATATACAAATTTTACAGTATTATTTTGTATCATTGTTTGAATGCCTAATAAAGTCAAGAAGATTAAAAATTTTTGAATATTAGTCTTACTCCTTACAAGTAATACAGTAAAAAAGGTGAGAAGCTAAAGTGATTTATTTATTTATTTATTTATTTATTTTGAAAAAGGATCTTGCTTTTGTGGTTCAGGCTGGCCCTGAGCTCAGCCTTGAACTCACAGCAGTCCTCCTATCTCTGCTCCCAAGTGTTGGGATTACAAGTGTGAACCACTATGCCCAGCACTGTGGTATGTGGTTCTGATAGCTGGTGGGCATGAGTCTCCACACCTGGCATTGTTGTATGTGGTTACCGGGAACTGAGCCCAGGTACTTGCACTTGCAAGGCAAGCACCAGAACCAATGAGCTAAATCCCCAGCCCTAAACAGTGATTTTTAATACCAGTTTTTAGCACTGTAGCAAAACCTTAGTGTAGACAGATACATCTTAATAGGTGATTAAGAAGAAAATGGGTGGCTATTATTTCAGACCTAAGAACAAATACATCCTGATGTTTAATTCTAAAGCATTACATTTTACTTTACCATAGAAGAATTTTCTTAAATTTACAGTGTTTATCTTTGTGATCTAGGACTAAAGGTGGTAATGTATCTGGTACCCTGTATGTGTGAAAGTATGAAAGGAGATTCTTTGTTTCTTCCTTTGGTATGATTGAAATAGTGAAGAAAACTGCACTTCCAAGGTCAAGAAATATGTAAAGCAGTGTTACAGGTCAGCTTTTCTGAGACAATAGAAACATGATTTGGGAGACTAGGACTTGGGAATCAGTATCTTTATTACCTATTTGCGGGGTACCACCTGTGCCCCTTACCTACTCTCCTCATCAATTTGAGAGCTGCACATTGTACGCTGCAGTTGACTGGTGTGGTGAAAGTTCCTTAACTTTATCTGGGCCAATGACCATCTTTCCCAGGATAATGGGACCTGGCAGGGGTGGGGCAGGGAGAATCCAGCAGTTGCAGTAGTAAAAGCTAAAATGTGTACAATCCAACTGTGTTAGTGGCTGTAGTGGATGACTTGAAGGTGGATCTCACACACCCATTGGTGGTGTTCATGTTTGTATAATTCTCTTCTTTAACACGTGAGCAGAACTTTTAACTCTCATTTAACCTGTATAGTATGGTAAATGTGACAGATGCCACTTGCTTTGACATCACCTTGGCTGACACTGGAAAGCAAGTATCCATGAATCCTATTGCCACAGGGAATGAATTCTGGCAACAACAGGATGCAGATCGGAAGCAAATCAGACCCTTGTTGGCTTCTGATGAGACTAAATCCTGGCTTCTACCTTCTTTGCAGTCATATGATATACCTGTGCATGTATTCTGCTACCTTTTGCCTTCTATCAAAACTGTTTTCTCAAAAACCTTTCAAATGGATGAAGACTCATATTTTGTTCACAGAGTTATAAAGAACCATCATGAATCCAAGTCCAGGACATTTATGCTTATCTTTTAGCTGAACACAAATGATATACAAAGATATCCAGATTCAGTGAGATTTTTAGATAAACATCTGAGCCTTGGTTTGTTAGGCTTTTTCATATTCTGCAAAATTGAACCATGAGTCCTACACCCAAAACAGCTGGAGGTCCCTCACAGCTGTATATCTGACCGTACAAGATCTAGAAGGCTAACCTCATGTTTTACCTTTTGAACTGAAGTTTTGATGTTGGAAATAGGCTAAATTTAAATATAACAATATTCACAACTTTGGCTGTGTTCTTTGGACTTAATTTAATGTCTTTAATTTTATCAATGGCTGTGATTGCCAAGGATAGTAAGATACGTGAAAAGCCTACAGCTTGTTTTCTTTCTCCAAAGTCTTTCCTTTGTTTTCTAACTTTAAATTGGATGCAATCATATTACTCTTCTGAGTAAATAACAATGATTCTCAGGTTAAAAAAAACTCTAAATGTCTTTCTTGGTTTTCTTCTATACATGAAAGAAATGCTATGATGAGGGAAATACCACAAAGTACAATGCTGGCATGTCCACATGTACCAGGCAAATTTAGCTGGCATCTCCAAAGTCACTTAATATTAGAAGCTCATAGTTCCTCCTCCTTCTCCTCCTCCTCCTCTTCCTCTTCCTCCTCCTTCTCCTCCTCCTTTTCTTCTTCTTCCTCCTCCTCCTCCTTCTTTAACAAGTAATATTGACTCATCTGAATTTTTCCATTCTCTGTTCTGTCCTTGTAATGACAACACTGAATGTTGACTTAACACAATAGTGTTAATTTGGTTGTGCTTATATCAGTGGTATTTTAGAAAGACTAATCTGGACAAAAACAAGAACAGAGAACTTCTTCCTCATTTGTATTGCATAGCGGTCACCAATAAATATATGTAAGACTGGGAAAGGTGGAGATGAAATTCTTCTCAACTGCTTTCTCTTCCTGATTTTACTTTCTTTTGCTCCTAAACGCAGTGGGAAAGAGGGAAAGGGTTGGGAGATCATAATTATTTATTTATTTAAAGCTTGATTACTTAAACATTAAGTGTAGGGATATGACTTGCATATACAATAGATGCTGTTTGATGACACACAAGAGTCTGGGGTGTAGAAATGAATTTCATGAATACATGTAGATGTTCCTGGGAGGATCCCTCTCTCCATTCAAGAAGTGTTTCTCTGCTATGTGGTGTCAGCAAGTCCTTATCACATAATTAATCAATGAGATCAATAAGTGTTTTGATTCATAATGACATTTATTGTTTCTACTAGACCACTGAAGACATTTTTATCATGGATTTATAGATGTAAAGATTAGAATAACATGATGGCAGGAGAAGGTCTTCTCAGGACAGATAGTCTCAAATTATGTTGTCTAAATGCCATTTATCTAGTATCTCAATGGGTGATCTGAGAACAAAGGTGTTTCATAAACAAGTAAGGTTGGAAAATGTCTTTCATTAAGTTACTCAAGAGGAATAAGCTGTAATAATCCATTGTACAGAAAGGTGCCTATAATAATAACAACACATCATATATTTCAGCACTGATGAAAGCAGCCACATGCAGTGGCACATGCCTTTACCAGCACCTACAGGAAGCTGAGGCAGGAGAATTGCAGGTTTGAGCCCAGCGTTGGAAATATAATGACTTGGCAAGACCGTGCCTAAAAAAGGTGGTGGGGAGTGTAGTTCGGTGCAAAGGCTCTCGGTTCAATTCTCAATTCTGAAAAAAGATTGCTGAAAGAGTAGGTTTTAATTTTTTCATCACAGAAAATATGTATGTAAGGTGATGGATTTGCTTATTAGCCTGATTTAAACAGTCCACATCATAAACACTCAAGGGATCACATCGTGCCCCATAAATACATAGCTATGATTTATCAATAAAAATACAAAAGAAAATGCTCTTCATAAAATTTAATAATAAACAATATACACTAAAGGTTTTGGGAGGTGCTCATATATAAAATTAGAGAAGGGAAAGATAAAGAGAGGAGAAAAATTCAAAGAAACAAAAGCTGTTAAATATTAAATGATCACTTATTGTAGAAGGAAATTTGCCCAGCACAGCCTCTGTGCCTTAGCCAGCAACCAGAGTCCCAGTCTGGCTCCATTCTGGATGCCGCTCAGAGCAGCCCCTGGAGAAACCAGACCGAGGCCCACTCTATGAGAGTTTGCGACTGAGCTCTGCTCCGGTGAGTCGCCACAGACAGGGCAGGGCATTCAGTGATGAGTGAGAACAATGGATTCTGCTCTTCTTGCATGAGAGGGGGCCTAGTGTGACGATCAAACATGCATTTGCTGTGAAATCTGATATAGGGAAAGGTAAAAGCTTCTTTTAAAGTATTTTAAATTTTGTGTTGCTGAGGATTGACCCTAGGGCTTTTTGCTTTTCAATTCTT